>CM060668.1:3631537-3831537 GCA_030686955.1 Odontamblyopus rebecca
GTGTGTAGCTGTGTGTAGAGCAGTTTGGCTCTGGTGAGAACAGAACAGACCCTGAGCTCAGATCCGGGTCGGCAGGAGCCAAGTTGTATGTGTGGTTTTTCCGCCCAGAGGCAGAGGCACCAGTGAACCCTTCAAACACCCCAAAATGTTACATCTGACCATCAGAGGGGCTTTAGAGGCATTTAATTAGGTAAAAATGTTACTTAGTTCTGCTTTAAAGCAGATATACTCCGCAAAATTAAGTTTGCCAAACTTTTAGCCATTGTTGTTTCCCCCAATCTTTAATAACTTATTTACAGACTCAGCTCCACCGCTCCACGCCCACTGCTCTGTACTCACCTGCTTCTCCACTTTGATTTTCTCTATCAGTGATATTACTAATTCATTCATTCATTCATTCATTCATTCATTCATTCATTAATCATTCATTAATCATGATAATAATAATACATTTTATTTATTTGGTGCCTTTCTGGACACCCGAGGTCACCTTACAACAGCAGCACAGACACATGTCCTCAAAGACTCTTTACGTCTGCACCACCAACACTCACATCACTTTCATACTGATGTGGGGGAAGTGCTTTGCCTCAGGACATGTGCTGTCAAACTAATGTTTTTAAAATCAGATTAATCACTCTTTATAATTTTGATTAATTACATGTTAGTTTTCTGTTGTAGACTTTATATCACATTAATAATTAAAGCCTTTGTGATTTACTCATTGTGATTTTGATTCAATTTCAATGATTTAATCAGTTTTTCACCTTTAAAACGTGATAAGGAAGAACTTTAGGACGAGAAAACACGTCTGTGGGTTTATCTTTGTAAACAAACAGTGTCACCGGAGACTTCTGTGTTATCAGGTCCTTCTCTGGGTCCAGATAAACGATCAGACCTGGACTGAACCAGAGTCTAAACCAGAGTCTAAACCAGGACTAAACTAGGGACAAACCAAGACTAATTAGGGACTGAACCAGGATTAAACCAGGACTGAACTAGGGACTAAACCAGGACTGATTAGGGACTGAACCAGGATTAAACCAGGATTGAACTAGCGTGCCTGAACCAGGACTGAACCAGGACTAAACTAGGGACAAACCAAGACTGAACCAGGGACTGAACCGGGGTCTAAACAAGAACAGAACCAGGACTGAACTAAAAACTGAACCAGGACTATAACAAGGGACAAAACCAGGACTAAAACAGGGACTGGACCAGGACGGAACCAGGTCTGAACCAGGACTGAACAAAGGACAAAACCAGGACTAAACCAAAACTAAATAAGGACTTAACCAGGAAAAAAGCAGGGACTAAACAAGGACTGAACCAAGACTAAACCAGGGACTAAACCAGGGACAAAACCAGAGTCTAAACAAGACTAAACCAAGATTAAACAAAGACTGAACGATGGTCTAAACCAAGGTTTAAACCAGAATCTAAACCAGGACTAAACAAGGAATTGAAACAGGAACTGAACCAGGGACTAAACCAGGAACTAAACCAGGGACTAAACCAGGGACAAAACCAGGAACTGAAACAGGAACTGAACCAGGGACTGAACCAGGGACTGAACCAGGGACAAAACCAGGGACTAAACCAGGAACTAAAACAGGGACAAAACCAGGAACTAAAACAGGGACAAAACCAGGGACTAAACCAAGACTAAACCAGGACTAAATCAGGGTCTAAACCAGATCTGTGGACATATACTCGTCTCTTTGCTCTTATATTTGCTCCAGATCGTCCTAAAGCTTCAGAAAACTTTCACTTCTGTCCTGGGGAACTGAACTTTTTCAGTATCGATACCTGCGAAAAACGAGTGTCTAACTTCGATACTCGTCTTAACATCGAGTAGTGTCTGATTTCCGACGCGTTTGTCGGCCCCAAGCAGCAGCAGTGAGGTTTATGTTTGGAGGCAGCAGTGGTTGGAGGAAGCAGCTGTGCGTCGGGAGAAACAGGTTTGTGTGTTTTCTCTGTGTTTGTTTTGGTTCGAGCGGTTTTTTTTGTTGTTTTTTTTGTGTCACGGCTGTGGACCCGGGGCCGTACTGAGCATGTGCGGAGCGCCGGGGCCGGGGATGTGTCCGGGCATGTCGCCGGAGAGGGAGTCACACACCCTCTGCCCCGGCCAGAGGGAGGGGAAAGTCTAACTCCACGCCCCGTGTGTCAGATGCCCTCCCCGGGGTCTGGTTCAGTGCAAAAGCTGCTCACAGAAAGAGTTTAGACTTTTACAAACATGAATATAAAGTTTAGCAGTTCAGATTTCATTTTCAAGCTCCTGAACTGAAATAGGGACTGAACCAGGACTGAACCAGGACTGAACCAGGGACTAAACCAGGACTGAACCAGGACTGAACCAGGACTGAACCAGGGACTAAACCAGGGACTAAACCAGGGACTGAACCAGGACTGAACCAGGGACTGAACCAGGACTAAATCAGCGACTGAACCAGGGACTGAACCAGGGACTGAACCAGGGACTGAACCAGGGACTGAACCAGGACTGAACCAGGACTGAACCAGGACTAAACCAGGGACTAAACCAGGGACTAAACCAGGGACTAAACCAGGGACTGAACCAGGGACTGAACCAGGGACTGACACAGGACTGAACCAGGACTGAACCAGGACTAAACCAGGGACTAAACCAGGGACTAAACCAGGGACTAAACCAGGTACTAAACCAGGGACTGAACCAGGGACTGAACCAGGACTGAACCAGGACTAAACCAGGGACTGAACCAGGGACTGAACCAGGGACTGAACCAGGGACTGAACCAGGACTGAACCAGGACTGAACCAGGACTGAACCAGGACTGAACCAGGGACTGAACCAGGGACTGAACCAGGACTGAACCAGGGACTGAACCAGGGACTGAACCAGGGACTGAACCAGGACTGAACCAGGACTGAACCAGGGACTGAACCAGGGACTGAACCAGGGACTGAACCAGGACTAAACCAGGGACTGAACCAGGACTGAACCAGGACTGAACCAGGACTGAACCAGGACTGAACCAGGACTAAACCAGGACTGAACCAGGGACTAAACCAGGACTGAACCAGGACTAAACTCTACAAACATGTACTGCGTTTGATTCTTGGACTAATACAAATTTTCGCAGTTCACATTAAATTTTTAAGCCCCTGAACTGAACTTTTAAACATATTTTGAAGATAAATTTGCAAATATAAAACAATCTTGCAAAATCAGTCTGAAAAAATTAGGTAAAATGAGGTGTTTTCCAAAGTTTTTGAGCCGTAAACCTCCCGTGTTCAGGTCTCTTCAGTAACTTTTGTAAACGTTTTTGTTACGGAGCCACATTTCATTCCCGCGTGGTGTCAAAAACAAAAAACTAACCCAAAAACCCACAAGATCGGAATAAAGAAATTTAGTTTGTTAGTTTAGATTTCATGTAATTTAAATGTCATTGTTTAAAGTCTAGTTTGTAGGTTCGTTGTGACATTTTTCTGGTGGATGGTCCTGTGATGCTTTGTCTGGAATCTTTCACCGTATAGACTTTTAAACTTTTCCATCTCCACGGAGACCAAACCAGACCAAGTTACAGGTCAGGTCTGTGGAGAGTCGACCCCGCTCACAGTCAGAACGTCTGTTTTTCTTCTTACTGGAGACAAACGCGTGGATAAGTCTCTCCAGGTCGGCCTTAGACGTTAGACCTCCGATTTTTGCTGCGTTTTTTTAGACCGTAAAAGGCTGCAGATGTTACTGATTATTTTTTTTTAGATTAAAGTTCAAGTCCACGCGCTTCTCGCACCATCGCCAGACTCACGAACGACTTCATCCACCAGGCTGTTAGGATGATGAACTCTCTCCCCTCTCCTGCTTCCCGGAACAGAACTCCCCACAGAACACGCAGACTTTTCCGTTTATTATTATTTATTCATACACATGGGAGTGAGAGACACAATTTCGGTTCTTTTTCCTACGAAGAACTGAACTTTTTTGAACTTTGAAATTTGAACTTGAATTATTACCCTGAGATTTCCAGCCTGATTTGCAGCTTTTAGAGAGAGAGAGACACTGCAGGTGAAGCTGACTCTGTCTCTTTGTTTCTGTGCAGCAGAAGCTCTGACTTGTGTCTTGTCCGAGTTTGGAGAAAGTTGTTTTCCTCCACACACTGATCTGCTGCAGTGAGGCATATGGTTTTGTTTTTTATGTTTTTTTTATTTATGTTTTTTCTTTGGTCAGTGTTGAACTCATTACAGTCTGCACACAATATATTCAGTCTGATGTCCGTCAATTAAAGCATGTTCAGTCTGTAGAATAATCACATCAAACACTAAAAGCACAGATCTGAGTCGTCTGCATATAATATAATAGTTACGATGTCAGGGTTATAAACTGTGACCTCTGAACCTGTGCGTTCTCTCCATGAATGAAGTATTTACCTGTCTATCTTTCTTTCTTTCCGTCTTTCTTTCTGTCTTTCTTTCCGTCTTTCTTGTAAATTGTGATCTCTGAACTAGGGCCCAACCGATATATCTGTTGAACGATATTATCAGCAGATATGGGCTCTTGGAAACACTTCGGCTGTCGGCCAAAATCTTGCCGATATGGGCCGATATTACACGTGGACATTTTCCCTTGTTCTAAAGCTCAGACTCTCTACATTCTGCCCATTTTATCCAATTCACAGACAGATAAATGTCCTGATCTGTGGCGCTGCGGCAGTATTTATCTGAACACGTCGCCATGTGCACTTGTTTGTGAGGCCGAGTGTTGAAATGTGTCGGTTTTGAAGCTCGTTTTGGTTCTTTCTCGTTGGTTAGCGATTAGCTGCTGTAGCTCGCACACATAAACAGGCTGTTTTCTCTTCTGTTAGCGGCTGTAAAGTGACTATAGTGGCCGTATATATGTTACTGGACACACACTGATATGGAAATGAGCTGTGAATAGAGGTGTGAATTATCAGCATTTAGCAGATCATTAATTACCGCGGCGCACACACATTTACCGCTAAAGGCTAATAGCGGTAGTTTACTTACAGAACTTTCTTTACCGACTGTCTTTAAATATGACGTAAAGAGGCAGAAGAACAAGAAATGTCGCCTAAATAAACCCGACTGAAAATCCAATAGAGCCAAACCTAAGTTTTACAAACAACTGAAGATTTACAGTGAATTTTTACATCATAAATATATCGGTGATTATATCGGCAGCTCCAACTCCCATTTTATCGGTATCATATCGACCGCAACAAAATCCATATCGGTCGGGCCCTACTCTAAACCCTTTCTCTCTCTCGATGAATGCAGTATTTTTCTGTCTTTCCTTCTGTCGTTCTTGTAAATTGAGCTACATCTGCCCTCTCTCTCTTGAAGAAGTATTTATCTATCTTTCTCTGTCTTTCTTTCTGTTGTTCTAGTAAACCTGCTCTCTAAACCTGCCCTCTCTCTCTTGATTAATGAAGTATTTTTCTCTTTCTGTCTTTCGTTCTTGTAAATTGATCTCTAAACCTGCCCTCTCTCTTTCTCGATTCATGAAGTATTTTTCTCTTTCTGTCTTTCGTTCTTGTAAATTGATCTCTAAACCTGCCCTCTCTCTTTCTCGATTCATGAAGTATTTTTCTTTCTTTCTTTCTGTCTTTCTTGTAAATTGTGATCTCTGAACCTGCCCTCTCTCTTGATGAATGCAGTATTTACCTGTCTTTCTTTGATTCTTTCTTTCTTTCTGTCTTTCTTGTAGGTTGTGAACCTCTCTGAACCTTTTCTGTCTTGATAAATGCCGTATTTTTTTGTCTTTCTTTTTGTCGTTCTTGTAAATTGTGATCTCTGGACCTGCCCTCTCTCTCTCGATGCATTCATCAGTAGTAGAAGTATTTATCTGTCTTTTTCTTACTCCCTACTCCCTTTCTTACTCCCTACTCCCTTTCTTACTCCCTACTCCCTTTCTTACGCCCTACTCTGAACCCTCTCTCTGTCGATGAATGCGGTATTTTTCTGTCTTTCTTTCTTTTGTTCTTGTAAATTGATCTCTAAATCTGCCCTCCCTCTCTTGAAGAAGTATTTATCTGTCTTTCTTTCTTTCTTTCGTTCTGGTAAATTGTGATCTCTAAACCTGCCCTCTCTCTCTCTCTCTCTCTCTCTCTCTCTCTCTCTCTCTCTCTCTCGATGAATGCAGTATTTATCTGTCTTTCGTTCTTATAAATTGTTCTCTAAACCTGCCCTCTCTCTCTCTCTCTCTCTCTCCCCCTCTCTCGATGAATGCAGTATTTATCTGTCTTTCTTTCTGTCTTTCGTTCTTGTAAATTGTTCTCTAAACCTGCCCTCTCTCTCTCTCTCTCCCTCTCTCTCTGAATGCAGTATTTATCTGTCTTTCTTTCTGTCGTTCTCGTAAACTGTTCTCTAAACCTGCCCTCTCTCTCTCTCCCTCTCTCTCTTGATGAATGCAGTATTTATCTGTCTTTCTTTCTGTCTTTCGTTCTTGTAAATTGTTCTCTAAACCTGCCCTCTCTCTCTCCCTCCCTCTCTTGATGAATGCAGTATTTATCTGTCTTTCTTTCTGTCTTTCGTTCTTGTAAATTGTTCTCTAAACCTGCCTCTCTCTCTCTCTCTCTCTCTCCTCTCTCTCTGAATGCAGTATTTATCTGTCTTTCTTTCTGTCTTTCGTTCTTGTAAATTGTTCTCTAAACCTGCCCTCTCTCTCTCTCTCGATGAATGCAGTATTTATCTGTCTTTCTTTCTGTCTTTCGTTCTTGTAAATTGTTCTCTAAACCTGCCCTCTCTCTCTCTCTCTCTCTCTCTCTCTCTCTCTCTCTCTCTCTCTCTATGAATGCAGTATATATCTGTCTTTCTTTCTGTCTTTCGTTCTTGTAAATTGTTCTCTAAACCTGCCCTCTCTCTCTCTCTCTCCCTCTCTCTCGATGAATGCAGTATTTATCTGTCTTTCTTTCTGTCTTTCGTTCTTGTAAATTGTTCTCTAAACCTGCCCTCTCTCTCTCTCTCTCTGAATGCAGTATTTATCTGTCTTTCTTTCTGTCGTTCTCGTAAACTGTGACCCCCTGAACCTTCCCTCCCTCGTGTTGCAGCGGAGTGGCCGAAGACGATGACGGGCCTGCCCAGCACGTCGGGCACCACGGCGAGTGTGGTGCTGATCCGGGGCGACCGCATGTACGTGGCCCACGTGGGCGACTCGGCCGTGGTGCTCGGCCTCCACGACGACGCCTCGGTGCCGTTCGTCCGGGCGGCGGAGCTGACGCAGGACCACAAACCCGAGCTGCCCCGAGAGCGGCAGAGGATCGAGGGGCTGGGCGGCAGGTACGGCCCTGCGCCTGTCGCCATCGTTACTGACAGGCGCAGCCTTATTTTAATGGGTCTTTGTTCATCATGGGTACGTCTCCTCTGTACTGGGTAGGAACATTTGAACAAATAAAGAAATACAAAATTAATCAATAAAAAATAAATCAATAAAATAAATTAATTCATAGAAAATATATAAGTGAGATAAATAATAAATCAATAAATAAAATAAGTAAATAAATCAATAAAAATACATAAAGTATCATCAGTATCATCTTTTCTTCAAACCCATTTTCATCGGTCGGCCTTCCTTTAACTGGATTCATTTTAGTTCTTTTTATTCCCTTCTTTTTATTCTCTCTTTTATGTATTTATTTATTAGAATTAATCTGATTTGTTGCATCATTGGCTGTTTTAGGTGCTGTTTTTGTGTGTATTGTATTGTTCACTGCTGCTTCTACAGCACTTTGTAAACCTTGGTTTTAAAAGTGCTTTATAAAAAAAGATGTATTATTATTAGTAGTAGTAATATTGTTAATAATAATAATCTATACACAAAACAACAGAAATCTAATCATAAAATAAATAAAAAGTACATTGAATATATATAAGTTAGTAAATAGAATGATTGTATATTCTTAATTTTCTTAATTTTTCCCAACAATAGTTTCACAGTCAGGTGCAGATCAATAGTTTTGTTTCCTTAAATCCTGTATTATTTATAATTACAATCTTAAAGGTACATTGTGTAACTTTTCTGGCGGAGGCTCCGTCAAATGCTTTTCTCCTTGGAGATGTTATGGCTTTGTCTGGAATGTTCCGCAGTACGGCTTTAAACCTGTTTATCTTCATAAAAACTAAACCAGACCAAGTTACAGGTGGAGATCTGACCCCCGCTCAGTCAGGACGCCTGTTTTTCTTGGTATTTTAGAGCTAAAAAAAACCACCTGTACGTGAATAAATGTAAAGTAGAGCTGTTTAATGTCACACTGCGGAACCTTCCAGGCAGAGCGATGGCGTATCCATAGAAACGAGCAGCTGATGGGACCAGTGGTTTCCATCCTTTTTCTCTGTGTGACCCATATTTTAGTTTTGGACACTTGGGCGACCCTCCACACTTTCCTCCTACCTGATAAACTCCAGTCTGTTCAGGACAAATCTCATTATTTAAAGATATAGTTCGTAAATTATAGAATATTAATGATTATAAAAATAATAATAAATAAAAATATAATATAAAAGACTTACTAGAAGCAGTTAAAATGTCATCAATGTATTAAATGGTACAGTCTAGTTTGGACCTCCTTTTCATTTTTGTCCTCCTTTGGATAATTTTTTTTTTTTTTAGAATTACACTGGAGATGATGTAGTCCACATTTAGTCCTGGTTTAGCCCAAGTTTAGACCTGGAATAGTCCTGTTTCAGACCTGGTTTAGATCCACGGATACTTGGAAAGCCAAACCTTTCCTTTGGCTGTGTTGTGTGTGAAAAGTTTGGTTGTCAAAACTCGAATCAAAACTAAATATGTGTTTTAAATGAACGTAAATGAGCTTGTGTTTGCAAATCTTTGAACTAAACGCAACAGATTTTTGGATTTCTTGAGTTTTTCGTAATGATGGGTTATGATTAGAGGTGGAGAAGGTTTCGGTGGACGGAGGAGGGAACACGCTATGGTTTGTTTAATGGTTTGTCAGACTAAGTGCATCGTCCGTAATAAACCTGCTGTTATGCTCCTCCTCAGTGTGATAAAGAAGTCCGGCGTGAACCGCGTGGTCTGGAAGAGGCCCCGACTGTCCCATAACGGCCCCGTGAGGCGCAGCACCGTCATCGACCAGATCCCCTTCCTCGCCGTGGCCCGGGCTTTAGGTAAACGGACGCGTCGCTCTGTCTGTGCTGCTGCCTTTGGTTCACGGTTTATTTCGAGCAGAGCGCACAAGATCACACATACAATCACAAGAAACAAAACATTGGAACAAGGACGATTACATTTGTTTACACGCCTGAAAAGGAGTGGGAAGAAGTAAAAAAAACTTTCATTAGGACTTAACCAAGCAACTTTACAGCCCTAAGTCATTGTACACGTTTAAATTATACCGTTCTGATCAACCACTGCGAAATAAATATCTCAAAAAGAAGCTTCTTTATTAGTACAGTGTGACGAAGTGATTTCTTTAAACTTTTTTTTTTTTTAAACTATTTTAAATTTGGACATTCCTTGAGCTCCACGTTTAACTTATTCCACAATCGCCGCAAACACGAATACAGAAACCGTCCTCCTCGTTTTCACCCTTGTCACTTTATAATCAAATTTCCCTCATATTTGCAGGTGATAGTGTGTGTTTTGCCTTAAATAAAATAATAATAGACATTTTATCTCCCATAAGCTACAAATATGAATGTCCCAGTGTTTTATTAGAGCCTTGTGCCACTTATCTGGAGGTTACCACATTTCAAGCCCCCAGAGTCTTGCCCAATACGTCGATCGCCAAGGCAGCGTCGGTAGATTGCCAAGGTAGATCGTAGTGTCGTATTCTGTTTCTTTACGGCGTTTGGACTCGGTCTTGGTCTGACTCTCGTCCACTGTGATCATATTTCATTAAGGCCGCTGCTATTGGCAATAAACTCATACCGGCCGATGTGGAGGAGCGCGGGGTGTGTCTCTACAGCCGATGAGCTCGGCTGGAGTCCGGACACTGGGCGGCGCGTCACAACACAAACCCCGAGCGCTCACAGCTTGTCCACAACATCCTCGCGTAACAGTGTTAAACTTCTTCAAACATTCTCTCTGTCCATCTGCCTCACTTTAGTGCACCGCCTTTTCTCGCTCTCGTTCCTCCTGCAGCGCGTACAGGCTCCGTCCTCAATGCTGATTAGCCTAGAAGGTAAAGACGAAATACGACGCAAAAACTAAACTAAATTTATGTTACAGTGTTGCCACAAAGCGGTAGTACAGCACAGAGCAGAACTACCGCAACATGCATCTGTATCTGTTTTGTAAATGTGCAGAGGCGGTAAATACCACTGCAAAACCAATAAGATACTGTAACTCCAGTGGAACTTGAAGAAAAAAAAAAAAAACAGGTTTAAAAATCCTACTCTTTATTTACTTTCTTCAGTTTTGTGTAAAGTGCCAGAGGAAGTTCTCGAAATAAATGAGCTCGCAAACTGTGGGCGAGGGTCCAAAAAGGGGCAGAGTGTTTCCTGCAGTTTGTTTGGCTTAAATATACATTTATCAGGTAAAATGGAGATCGATCTATAAAAACTTATTCACGTGAGTCGGCCTTTTACCACCTGAAGTCCTTAAGTCCAAGTACCGTTTCACCACGACTGATTCTAAATATATTTATAAATAAATAAATAATTTGGATTTTTGTAGCAGGTCGATCATTTTGACTTTAAAGTAGCTCGCATGCTGAAAAAGTGTGGGCTCCCCTGGTCTTGGGTAACCGTCCATCACCAGTGTTTCCTGTGAATAGAAGAGACTATAGCGGCCCCTCCATTCTAAAGGAAGATCAGCAGAGAGAGACAGGGCTACAGGGAGCCAGAGAGGCCACCAGAGACGGAAAAGGGCGAGGAGGAAGATGCAGGGAGAGGAAGAGCAAGAGGAGAACGGGAGGAAGGGTTGACGATGAGCAGGGAGGAGGAAGGAAGGAGCGATCCATAGGGACTAGAGGGAAACAGTCGGCCAAATGAGGGTTACCTGGAGAGAAGGGAAGAGGGAGATGAGGAGGAAAGAAGAGGAGGAGAGCAGAAGGAGAGGAGGACAGGAGGAAGGAAGGAGTGACCATTGAGGACAACAGGGAGTCAGACAATCACCCAAATGAGGAGGAGGAGAGGGGAGGATGTAAGGAAGTCTCAAAGAGTCTCAAATTCTCCCCCATAGTCTTAAATTTGAACTCCGGCACGTTTGAAGCTAAAGTCCAGTTCTAGAGGTGGTGGAATTCTGTCCGGAGCCAAAAAAACAGCACAGATCAGTGTTTCCTCGGTGGAGATCTCACTGTGGCAGTGAGTCTGTCAAGGCAACAAACTAGTGCAGTGATGGGGGCAAGTTTTTAACACCACAGTTTTTAACACCACCATCTGACAACAGCCACGAGTCTAACAAACAAAACGCTCTGCCTGGTTCACTCATTAGTGTCTGGAAACGTTAGAAAACAACTTTATAAGCACCTCACACTTCCCTCTGCTGATTTCCCGCTGCACAGATCTGTGCCGTTTTTTGGCTCCAGACAGAATTCCACCACCTCCAGCGACGGAGTTCAGCTTCAAACGGGCCCGAGTTCAACTTTAACAGAAGACGAGCGTAACAAAATTTCACTCTGTTTCTCCTCGTAATTTCAGCCACATTAAAAGACAGTTTAAATATGAAATACGGGCCAACTCCACAAATCGTGTGCAAGAAATTGTTAAACTAAAACCTATTTGTACCTCCAGAGTCGGAGCGAAATCTATGGGAAACACTGCGCCACATTCTGTTGTATAAAACATCTGATTCTGTATCTTTTAAAGTGAAAGTAAATAAATATAAAACGCTTTAACACTAACGAAGCTCTAAAATTCAGATTCTAACTGATGCTCAAACTAATATCCAAACTAGAGACTCATTTGATTAAAAAAACCAAACAGATTTGCTCGGGTTTTCCACTCGTGTCACACAGACACAGTTTTATTTGATATGCAGAGTTGTATTTTCCTGCCTTTATAGCAGGACAGGAATAGTAAAGGTCACTTGTAAATTCAGGCAAATCTGTTCACCAAAAAGGCGGGAGGCAGAAGCGCAGGATAAACTGTCGGTAAAGTAGATCAGCGCCCTCTAGTGGCAACAACAGAAACGCATTTAGCCTCAAAACCAAACTTTAATGCTCAAGTTCAAGATTTATTGTCAGTTCTTCATACAAAAAACATATATAATATACAAAATATGAAAAAAAAGAATCAAAATTGTACATATAAATCACTGATAATAAATTCTAAATGGTGAAAAAGTGCAAAAGGCAGATAGTAAACAAAATACGGAAATAAATAAGGAGGATCAAGTGGGAAATTATTTATGACGGTCAGACAGTGGCACTGATCCGGACTTTTACTTACGTTTCCAACTTCTCCGTTGCTTTACTTTTCACATTCTTCTTCTTCAACTTTTCCCATTCTCTTCCCGCTTGATCCTCTTCGCCCGGTCCGTCGGAAAAGTCCCGCAGCCGCTTCTGTTGTGGCTTCTTTTTGGTGCGTTGTGGCTTTTTGTTGTGTTTGCATCTGTTGTTGTGAGCCCTCCCGGCTCCCATAGGCTTCATATTAACTTTGCAAAAGAAGTTTAACAGAGACTTTTAGTATCACAGCCACGATTGAACGTATTGAATCTATTTGAAATATATCGTATCGAGGTCTGTGTTGTATCTGCAGCTTCTTAATGATTTGCAGCCCCATTGTGTTTACTAGAATTTACATAAAATATCACACAACAGGCTGGAGCAGGGCTGCAGGACCGAAGTGTGATGTCCTAGAGCTGAGGACAGACCCCGGGCAGGTCCAGGCTCTGTTCTGTTTCTATTTTCTCGATAATCTTCACAAAGCCCCCTCCTTCCCTCCGGTCTCCCCCGCTGCAGGCGACCTGTGGAGCTACGACTTCTTCAGCGGGGAGTTCGTGGTCTCCCCGGAGCCCGACACCAGCGTGATCGTCCTGGACCCGAGGAAACACCGGTACGTCATCCTGGCCAGCGACGGGCTGTGGAACATGGTGCCGCCGCAGGAGGCCGTCACGCTCTGCCACACCCACGACAAGAGCAAGGTGAGCGAGAACGGCCACAGACGCTTGGAAAATGGCAATGTTTGACCTTAAGCACGGGAAAAACAGAACGAGTCCATTTTAAACAGGTGGCAGAGCTCTTTCCTTATATTCAGACTGTAAAAACGCTGTGTATAGAGCTTTTAACACATGTCTTTTTATGAAATTAAAACTGTAAAGTGTTTCTTTTCAATACAGAACCCCAGGAAGACTAGTTGGCCCCTGGGTACAGCTAATAAATAAACAATAAACAAGCAGACAGTTCGCAGAGACTTACTTTCACCTCAAGAGCTGCTTATACATTATATCTGTACTGGGATAGACATATTTTACTCACATACATGGGGAAAATTGGCTAAATGCCCTTTAAAACAGTAAGAATACAAGAAATACTATTGTTATTGTGTTATTATAGCTCTGTGAAGTCGCCCCCATCAAACTCAGACCTGCACAAAAACTACGTCAGTCGTTTGTGCTGCAAAAAGTTTAGTTTGAGCTGTTTTAGTTTTGGGGATATTAACGATTCTTTTATAGGTCCGACTGGGGTCGGCCCCACAGGAAGAAGAAAAATGCACTAAAACGCCCAAAACAGAGTCATTTGTTTGTGCTTCATTTGTGCTGCTGCAAAAAGTTTGGTTGTTTGGTTGTGCAATTCTGGTTTTGAAGATATTAAGTTTGATTTTGGGCCGATGACGTCATCCAGCCCCTTAAAATGTTAAATAACAGGCAGAAAATTATAGAAAACATTTGTATTTGGTTTGTGCTGTTTTGTGCTTTGACAATTTTAATTTGTACGAGTTTATTTCTAAAATTGTTCATTATTATTTTCGCAGAAATTATAGGACGTCATCTCCGCTCAGCTGACGGAGACAAACTCCACAAAACGAGTGAAGAGAAACGACCTGAGGCTGAGGAAAAGTCTGTGTTATTATAAATGTGAATCAAAAGCAAAAGACTAAAGACTGAAACAGACTTTTCCTCAGGCCTCAGATCGTTTCTCTTCTCTAGTTTTGTGGAGTTTTGCTCAAGTTGCTGCTTCAGCTGAGCGAAATAAGAGTATGAATGAAATAATAATGAATAATTTCAGAAATAAACTCGCACAAATGAAACTTGTCGCAGCACAAACGAAATACAAACATTTTCTATCATTTTCTTCCTGTTTTGAGGCTGTTTCACATTCTGAGGTTCTGGACGACGTCATCGGGGGAAAATAAAACTGTGAATATCTGAAGAACCAGAATCACACAAACGAAACTTTCTGCAGCACAAAGTACAAATAAGTGACTTGATTTTGGGTGTTTTAGAGCATTTTGAAGCTTCCTGTGGGACATAGTTTTTGCGCAGGTTTGAGTTTGATGGGGCGACTTCACGTAGATGTTTCAGTTACCAGAGAAGCGGGCTGATGGTTTGACCCCGGCCGCTCTCTCAGTCTGTTCGCAGCGTTTCCAGCTCTCGGCAGCTCGTGTCGCTCTCTCTGCTGCGCTGGAGGCAGAGGATGCTCCGGGCCGATAACACCAGCGTGATCGTGATCAGCCTCGCCTGCCCCGGGGCCGAACAGAACCCCCTGAGCCGAGACGAGGTTCTGCTGGACCTGAGCCAGAGCGGACCCCAGACCAGAGCCCACACGCCTCTGCAGCAGGTACAGGACGTGTTCTGTATGCTCGGTTTGTTTTGAGTGGGATTAAACTCCATATGAAATGAAATGTGGTCATGTGGTCGTGTGCGGTCGGAGGAGTCGTGCCCGGGCTCGGTTCGGTTGCGCTCGTGCTGGGCACGTGCGGCGCTTTAGGGGCTCCAGTCCTGGGAAGGTTCCACAGTCCTAGTGTGAGTTTGCCCCAAATGGTTGACACATGTAGAACGTTTAACTCGTCACGTTGCGTCTGTGCAGCTCCTTATTGTGGCTGCAGAAGAATCGCACTGGTGCCTGTTTTGTTTTCCCCGTTCACAGGCTGAAATATTTACTCGCAAATGAAGTCGGTGAAATGGGCGAATAAGGAGATTTTTAGTTTACTTATAGACTTGATATTTTGCATTTTTGTAGCTCAGGCCCTAAATTAAGCATTTTTTATGTCCAGAAAGTTGTTTCTACATGTTTGCTGTGTGTTTTGTATAAAAGAGTGAATTTTATTTTCAGTTTTTTTTTTTCATCTCTATTTCTGGTCCTGTAGCTTTTCTCACAGCCTCATGACACAACTACAGCAGCAGATTGTGAAATAACAGGTTGGACTGAACAAAAGGAGGTAGAACACTTCATTAGGGGTAAAAGGGGCAGTTTTAAAAGTGAAATTAAGAAAAAAATCCAGGCGAGGAGAAATGTACTAAAATTGCTAAATCTGGTGCAGTTCATCTCTTATTTTATAAAGATTAATGAATTTTGTACAAGGTCCCTGAGAAATAAAGACTAAACTAAACTGTAAGAGGGAAAGTGCAGTTTTACTGAGTCCAGTGTAAAGTGAATTAAACGAGAGGTAATAAATGCATGGATTCAAATTTCAAAGTTGTGACGAGTTAAATTTGGTTTCACTTTGGCCAATTGTCTTAAGTGAAAAAGGCTGAAGAAAGAGCAGTGCTGCAACAGTAAATAATACTGTTAAAACACAATGTGCAGGTTCAGCAGCTGATTCTCTCTCCTGTCCACAGCCGTCCACAGACGAAGACTCCTCGCTCTCCTCCGTCTGCGACTTCGTGCCTTCTTTGGATCGATGCGACGGCCTCTCCGGCGACACCAGTCTTTTCTACGCAGACTCCTCCCCCTCTTCCTCTCCGCCCTCCTCCTCCTCCTCCTTCTCTCCGCTCTCGGACTGGACCCACTCCGACCCGCCCGGGCGCCCAAAACGGACCAAACTCCTGCGCGACGCGGCCGATTCGCCGGAGCGTTCGCCCAAAGCGTCCAAGCGCAGGACAGCGGACAGGACGCCGTTATCGCAGCACAACCCGGAGGAGAAACACAAAGACCAGAGCGTTTCGAACCTTCTGCGCAAGACGGCGGTGTGCGTGTGCTGAAAAACGGACTTTTTATCTGAGAATTCACTGCGATTAATAATTATGTACCAACATGAGTTAAAATGAATACAATTTTACACTGAAACTAAAGTGTATTTAGTGGAGTAGCAAGAAAACTAGATACTGATTTAAAGTATCGATACTGGAAGAAAATGTTTATTAGGATAAAATGACCTAATCAGATTTGTTTTTTGTTGACGCGTGTGAAACGAAGGAGCTCATTTTGAACTCCAGACCGGCTTTATTTCTGAACCACTTTGAAAACTTTACAAAGTGCCGGACACAAACCCACAACAGACGAGGACATTCGCAGTCTAAGTCCCAAAACAACTACGAAAAACCACAGAAAACAATAAGATCCTCGCGTTAAATGACAAGAAATGTACATCTCACTTGTTAAAAGCCAGTGAAAAATAAAACAAATAAATAAAAGTCCATTTCTCTTCCTCGGCTGAACAGATTTTAACACTTCACTCATTGATTCTGCAGAAATCCTCCATGTTTTTCAGTCCCTTGTGATAGTTATGAGCGGACCATGTGTGTCCCTGATTGGCCGGTCCACTTGTTAATCACAAACCTTCATAAAATATTGTAAAAGTTTGTGTTTTGGATCCCAGACGACAAATTAGACCATAAAAAAATAGGGATGTAACGATATCCAAGTGTCACGATACAATATGGTCACGTATGAACCTCACGGTACGATATTTATTTCAATATTTAGACTGTGAATCTGCTTCTTTTTCCTCTAAAAATGCTTCACAGACTTAATCCAAAGAATGAAGATGTAAAAGTGCTCAGAACAGTTATTTCTTCATGTCGTCTGCACTGAAACGGAGCAAAGGATCATGGTCTATGTAGTTCCTGCATCAGAACTGTTCATTTAAGCAAAGAGACTTGGGATTCAATATATTGTGATGCTCCACGATGTTATTGTGAGACCTTTGACGATACGATATCACCAGATTTCGGTTATCGTTACATCCCTAAATCAAAAAACGCACGTCAAATCTCCTTTTTTTTCTTGCCTTGGACGACAGTATAGTTGATTTGATGAAGACTTTTTGCCCAAACGTGTAGAAATGGAAGGCGCTTTTTGGACTTTTTCGTCGCCGCTCCTCGCGTTTGCACCTCCTGAAACTTTGGTGCACGTTTTCTGTTTTATTTAAACTAAATTAGACCACACCTGGATATTTTTGAGAATGGCTTATGGCTCTGTTAGTTTTCAATATGCTAAAATTGTCCTCTGCGTAGTATGTGTTTCATATTTTTTACAGGAGCTAAATATACCAGAGCCAGTCAATATATATTTACTATTATCTCTATATACGTCTGACAGAGTTAAAAATGACTTAAATGAAGATGAAATTCCAGTTTTACTCATGTTGGTGTGTAATATTTGCAGTAATGGCAGTTTGTGGTAGCGTTTGTATTGGTTTAAAAGCTCGGACCTGTACGACAAAGCGGGATCATGGTCATTTCCTATAATTTTATGTATTTCGATGCATTTTTAAACCACTAAATCTGCTTTGTTGTACATATCCCTCCATTTTTCTGTGTCTGTTAACGTGTGTTTGCATTTAGAGGTCTCATAATGTGCCAAAATGCCACTGAAACGAAACAAAATTAAGGCTGCAATGATTCGAAGTAGACTATAAAAAATAAATATCTGGTTATCTGGACCATAGAGGCTCTAAAACACACATGAAAAGACAGTAGCATGATTAAAGCCTCAATGTTGAACCTTTTTGCCCAAAAATAGACTAAAATTAAAGGATGTTTTTAAAAATTTGGTTACGTTTATTCATGGATTTCAGCTTCCTGTTATAGGCGACGTTTTGAGTTTGACTTTTCAGCATTTAAAACATGGGAAATTCTGTTTTAAATATCTAATTACTCATTTTTCATAGCTCTGAGAAACTGAAAAAACGTGCGTCTTTACTGTGAGGGGAGGGCTTGCATCTCCACAAACCTGACGCTTATTGCCATCTCCAAAAAGTTACGTGCTGGACCTTTAAAAGAAATTGTCAAAAAAGACTAAATTCTCTATTTAGAAGCCTTCAGTCACCATATTTCAACATATATTTGGTTAAAATGTGTGTAAAAAGTCAACGTACAAATGGAAACATGAATCGCAGTCTAGTCCAACACTAAAATAATAGTTGCAGCCCCTGAAAACTGCACCTGTAACATGGTTAAAGCTCAAACTAACGTAAATGTGGCATAATATGAGACCTTTTAAACCTTTTATTAACATAATTTCCTTAAAACGACGGGCGGTGTGTCTTATTTTTCCATCTTTTTTCCACGTTTAATGCAGGTGTTTGTAAATGATATGGATTTTTATAACCTTGAGTCGTAGGTTTTATGACAAAGTTCTATTTTTCTACGCCTTTCACTGTACAGGAAACACTTTACCAAATACCTCCACACAGTCTCGCTCATGTTTACGACGTTTTGTCTTCTGTTTAGGCGTTGTGCCCGGTGCACGCTGACTGCAGGTGCGGGAAAAAGACGTAAAACAGGAAATCAGACGCACAGATCCGGTGTATTTTCAGAATAAAAGTCCTGGTACTTACTGAAATTGTACTTTAGGTAGAATATGTTTTTAATTTTTTACGGGAAAGACATTTCTTACTCCGCTGTCAGGAAAAAATATACTGCAGAAAGTCAATATGTAGCCAATGTATATATAGCATTAGCATTTTAGTTAAAAATGAGTTAAATGAAGATGAAATTCCATGAAATGTGCTCATGTCGGTGTGTAATATTTGCAGTAGCAGCAGTTTAAGGCAGCGTTTATGTCATATTGTATTGTAGTCATAGTAATTTTCAGTAATTTGATGAATTATGAAGCAGTTTTAAACCACTAAATCTGCTTTGTTGTTCACATCCCTCCATTTTTCTGTGTCTGTTAATGTACAGCTCTGGGAAAAAAAAAAAACAGATCCCTGCAAAATTATCAATAATGATCTGATTTTACTAGTTATAGTTTTGTGTTTGAGTAAATTGAACATTTTTGTTTCATTTTATAAACTTTTCTCGCAAATTCCAAATAAAAATATTGTCATTTAGAGCGTTTATTTGCAAATGGTCAAAACAAAAAAAAAGCTTAAATGTTTTCAGACCTCAAATAATGTGAAGAAAACAAGATCATCTTCACTTTAAAACAACACGCAAATACGTCGTCTCGGGAGTGCAGTTTCTACACCCGGAGTCCGTCGCAACACAGAGACCTCAGTCAGTCATGAATCGCACTAAAACCAAACCTGAACCGCACCTGCATCAGTGAACTCCGGGGTTAAAGTTGAACTCGGGCACGTTTGAAGCTAAAGTCCGTTTCTAGAGGAGGTCGAATTCTGTCAGAAGCCAAAAAACGGCACAGATCAGTGTTTCCTCGGCGGAGATCTCACTGTGGCAGTGAGTCTGTCAAGGCAACAAACTAGTGCAGTGATGGGGGCAAGTTCTGAACTTCCACGTAAAACGACAATTTGCTTCAGACTGAAGAAGCTGAACTCCACTTTAACCCATCTGACAACAGCCACGAGTCTAACAAACCAAACGCTCTGCCTGGTTCACTCATTAGTGTCTGGAAACGTTAGAAAACAACTTTATAAGCACCTCACACTTCCCTCTGCTGATTTCCCACTGCACAGGCCAAAGCCCAAAAGACTCGACTGTCGACTCCAGAAGCAACAAGTGAAGATCGACGACTGACGGAGAAGAAGAGAAACTGAAAGTTGTTGAAAGAAAATGGTTCGGGAATGTATTTTTTTTTAGGGTTTTCACAAAATATAATTCACTCGTAAATAAATGGGATTAGAAATGACATCGGCGATCGAGTCTTTTGAAGCTAAGAACTTGCCCCCATCACTACACTAGTTTCCGCCGAGGAAACACTGATCTGTGCTGTTTTTTGGCTCCTGACAGAATTCACCTCCTCTAGAAACGACTTTAGCTTCAGACGTGCCGGAGTTCCTCTTTAAGATGCTTGGTAATACTTAACGGTGCTGCTATGGTCATAGTTTGTAGTGACGGGAAGATTAAATGTTTGTGTGTAGCTGTTTATAATGACATTTTTGTGTTTCGCGTAAAGTTGCATTGTGTAACTTTTCCGGTGGAGGGTCCGACACCTGCTTGTTTCCATGGAGACGTCCACAGTGTGACATTAAACAGCTTTACTTTACATTTATTCAGTCACAGGTGGTTTTACAGCTCAAAAATACCTAGAAAAACAGGGATTCTGACTGTGAGCGGGGTCGCCTCTCCACAGATCTGACCTGGAACTCCACCAGAAATGTTACACTATGCAGCTTTAAAGAGCGAGCGTTACGCAAAGTAGGTTTTTTTCTGATGCTTTGTACCATGTTATAACATTCCCTCATCAAAAACACGGCTGTAAGAGGTTTTAGAAGTGGTTTTTAGGTCATCCACGCATGTTTGAGTAATCTAGTGATCTCTCCTGGGCCCTTCAAACCCTCTTTACGGTTACCAGCACGATTCAGGCTCCCACATGACAATTCTCCATAAGTATACAAAGGTAGTGAAGTACAAAAGTAAAAGTACACATTTCAAGTATTGCTTTACTTCACTTTTGACTTATTTTGACTAAAAGTACATTTAATTTGAGTTAACGTCCCAACTTTGAGCAACACAACACACACAAAACACAAAAACAGCTAGAAAAATGAAGAAATCAATTGAATCACTTAAAATTCTCTATCAAAATCTCAACATTTCATCGTTTAATTGTCCTAAAAGCCTCTGCAAAATACTACTACTTTTTACCCTTTAAGTACAACATGTAATTTAATATTTTTGCTTTAAGGCCGCCGCACTCTACAGGAGAATTTGCCCAAATTTCGAGGAGGTGTGACCCGACTTTTTGTCTCCGTGTGCGATTCTGAAGCCGCTGCTCCTCATGTGTGGAGTCAGTGTCAGATCAGAACCACCGAACATCAACAACGCAACGGAAACGATAAAACAGAGTCAGGGGCAGAGGAGCGACGGACACAGAGACGCAACAAACAAACTCAGGATAGAGCGAAAATAAAGACTTTATTCCTCACCTCATGTAAAGTGGAACATTTAAAGTGCAGCGTCTGATCCACATTATCCATAGAAATTGTCCTGTCCACAAATAATGACCCCAGTCCACAAAACCACTGCGCTATTAATCCAATTTTCTTCGTTCTTTAAAAGTAAAAAGGCAAAAGTGGCTCCTCGTGTGTGTTTGTTTACGTCCACAGAGCCTAAAAATGCAGATCAGCCCCACTGACTCTACTTCCTGTGGACTTTATCTCCTCTTTTCTGCTTTAAAAATCCTGTATCTGAAGTATCGCTCCACATTTCACATATAATAATAACACAGTTTTGATTTGAGCTCTGATCTTTGAACACTTCAGAGTCTCAGAGTGAGTGGTTTTACTGTAGACAGGAAACAGCTGATGCCATCGCCCTCACAGCTTTATATCCTGTGCTCCACACACAGATCCCGCTGCAGACTTTACGATCTGAGATTTTAAGTCTCATAAGACTCTTCTCGTGTCTGTGGTGTTTGCGCTTTTTGTCGCACGTTTCAAAATCCTTTTAGACCGAAAAATCCTTCAGTGTGTGGCGGCCTTAAGGAGATTTTTTCCATGTGATACTTTTACTTGAGAAACCTTTTGCCCTTGTATCTGTATTTCAACATTTTAAAAATCATGAAAGTTAACACGATGCTCTAAATATGTTGTGTTAGTGTAATACCCCGTAGAAAGATATTAAACCAATCTTTGTCAATCTGGGACACTTGAATAGTCTGATTTTGTTGCTTCTAAAACCTCTGTGTAGACGATGGATGATGTGTAGACGACCTTTGTTATGCGTGTACAGTGTAAATGTCCAAAACACTTTTATGGAAATGGACTTATTAATAAAATAAAATAAAAAAAATCTGGAGATTACAAGATTATGAAATGCAAGATTTCTGAGAATTTTTACAGTCTGCCTTTATGTTAGTAGTAGTAGTAGTAGTAGTAGTAGCAGTAGCAGTAGTAGTAGTAGTAATAGAAGTAGCCACAGTAGTAGTCGTAGTAGTAGTAGTAGTAGCCATAGTTGTAGTAGTAGTAGCCACAGTAGTAGTAATAGTAGTAGTAGTAGTAGAAGTAGCAGTTGTAATTGTTGTAACCGCAGTAGTAGTAGTAGTAGTAGTAGTAGTAGTAGTAGTAGTAGTAGTAGTAGTAGTAGTAGTAGTAGTAGTAGTAGAAGTAGTAGAAGTAGTAGTAGTAGTAGTAGTAGAAGTAGTAGTAGTAGTAGTAGTAGTAGTAGTAGTAGTAGCAGTAGTAGAAGTAGTAGTAGTAGTAGTAGTAGTAGTAGTAGTAGTTGTAGTAGTAGTAGTAGTAGTAGTAGTAGAAGAAGTAGTAGTAGTAGTAGTAGTAGTAGTAGTGGTAGTAGTACAATTCACTTTAAAAATGGAGAAACTGATTTTACTTCGGACATAAAATAGCAACTGGTGACGCGTGCAGTTTTATTTTTCTGATTGGTTATTTTTTTCCAAATGACATCCTCTCGACCAATCACAACCGAGAGCCACTTCCGGGTCAGTCCGTCACTTTCTGTCCTGATTTTTCTGAGCGGGAATCAAAATGCGGACCTAATCAGATTAAAAACATCCTCTGCTCCGTTTATCGCTGCGTTTTTGGGTTATTTTGTCATTTTAACAGCTATGCTAACCTTAAAATCCAACGATAACCCGCGCACTAATGTTAAACGGAGTGTTTTTGCGTCAAACTAGGAGCATAACAAATATATAGTGCTAAAGCTACATCTAAGTGACGCGCTACTTAATTAAGGTGAGTAAAACACAATCGAAACTCTTCACACATCTTTATTAATGTGTTTTAGCAGCTGCATTTCGATAATTCACAACTAATTTTCTATATACACTCGAATGCCTGTTTGTCTAGGTATTTTTGAGCTATAAAACCACCTAGAACTGAATAAATGTGAGGTAGAGCTGTTTAATGTCACCCTGTGGAACATTCCAGGCAGAGCAATGACATATCCACAGAAACAAGCAGGTGATGGACCCTCCAGCAGAAAAGTTACACAAATATACTGTAATATTATGAAGTAACACGACTTTTAGTTGTGAAAATGTTTAGCTACAAATTTATTGTTCAGTATTATTATGTTCTGTTCTATCCTCATTACTAAATCCTAGGAAGAAATTCATAATGTCTTAATAACCTTTATTTCTTTCTGTCCTCAGAGCCGTCATGGCCTCCCTGGGCGAATACACCATCGGAGGAGTGAAGGTCCATTTCCCCTGTAAAGCCTACCCCTCTCAGCTCGCCATGATGAATTCTGTGAGTAAAACAAGAAGCAATAACTAAAGGCCGCCACACTCTACAGGAGAATTTGCCTGCGATTTCTTCTCCCCGTGACCTGACTTTTTGTCTCTGTGTGCGATTCTGATCAGAACCACCAAACATCAACAACGCGACGGAAACAGACGATAAAACAGAGTCAGGGGCAGAGGAGCGACGGACACAGAGAACAAACAAACTCAGGATAGAGCGAAAATAAAGACTTTATTACTCACCTCATGTAAAGTGGAACATTTAAAGTGCAGCGTCTGATCCACATTATCCATAGAAATTGTCCTGTCCACAAAACCGCACTGTTAATCCAGTTTGACGGGTTCTTTGAAAGTAAAAAGGTGAAAGTTGTTCCTCACATGTGTTTGTTTACGTCCACAGAGCCTAAAGCTGCAGATCAGCCACACTGACTCTACTTCCTGTGGACTTTATCTCCTCTTTTCTGCTTTAAAAATCCCGTATCTGAAGTGTTGCTCCACATTTCACATATAATAATAACACAGTTTGGACTTGTGTCTAAACTGGAAGTGCAGCGCTCTGATCTTTGAACACTTCAGAGTCTCAGAGCGAGTGGTTTTACTGTAGACAGGAAACAGCTGACGCCATCACACTCACAGTTTTGATCCCGCTGCAGTTTTTGCGATTGAGTCTGTGGTGTTTGCGCATTTTGTTGCATGTTTAAAAATTGTTTAACACCGAAAAATCCTCTAGAGTGTAGCGGCCTTTAGATGCTGCTGCTGTAGCTCGGCTCATAAAACCTTTGAAATTTGGCTTGTCAAAGTAATATTCTCATAAACCACACACGAAGTTTTACCCACGTTGCAGTTCAAAAGAAGGTGTTATTTTCAGCTCAATAGAAAGAAAAAGAAAGCTAGAATTAGTACAAAAACAATTATTATTTGCACAGATAAGTACCAGTAACTAAACATTGTCATATGCTGGTCTCTCTCTGGTCAGATCATGCGGGGGCTGAACAACGGTCAGAACTGCCTCCTGGAGAGTCCCACAGGCAGCGGGAAGAGTCTGGCTCTGCTCTGCTCCACTCTGGGCTGGCACCAAGCTCAGTTATGTAAGTCTTAAATCCAGTCTACAGCCCCTGGGGTCCTACTAAAGCAGGAAGGATGAATACTCAAAGTGCTACAGTGTTTGGTGGCACTGCAGGGCTGACTCTGACACATATATAATATACACATTGATAGAGATGCATGGATGGACAGATATTTTTGAATGTTTGTGTTGATGAAGACCTGACAAAGATCCACATGCCTCTTTCTCTTGACCTGCTTCACAATCCTCACTGTTGCCTGCAGATTAAAGGGACAGTTGTGAATTTTGGACATAGAGCCTCATTTCCTCGTGATCCTGAGTGTTGGAGACGTGTGGAGACACTTTTTAACTCTTCCTTGTATTTGCAGAGGTGCTGGTGCTAGGCTAGTGCATGTCAATGGCATAGTTGTCCTGCCACTAAAAACAGTCTGACCCACTCCACAGTAGAGTTGGGTGGTAATCCAGTATCTCGCGGTATCAAAAAGTATCATCAATATCAGTTTCATTACCGTCATTATAAAAATCTGCATCAGGACCTAAAACCACAGCAGGACTTCCTCCCTCCGCTCTCTCTCCTCTTCAAACGTGGTTCCGCTCGGAGATTTCCATCCACACGCAGCGAGGAAGAAGAAAAAAACCTGACTGACGCTTCGTGTGCGACGCTGAGCCCAAAAGTTTGTGACGGAGACGTTTTATTGAAGCCGAGAGTCGAGAGGGGACGAGGCTGAAGAGGAGAAAGTTCCCGAGGGCGAAGTCAGACTTTCACGGAGGAGACGGTAAAGAACAATTTATGGTTCTGCATCCAAACGTGTTTGTGTGGATGACAGTGTCCACATCGACCGCCGTGCACCTCCCAAACTTTCTAACTAATGCTACAAAACAATTCTTAATTAGTCACAGTAATACCGTATACCCCGGTGAAATGCTGAGGTTTAAGGTTTAACGACCCCACTCCACAGAGCACCTGAGGCAAAACTATTCGAACTCCAGACTGTCCATGTGAATTTCTGTGTCGATGGAATAATGTTTGAAATAAAACTATCCTTCATCGCATGAATCGTCACATGTTGAGGGACTATTTTCTCATATATCAGTCCGCCACTGCTGAGCTTCTATTAGGAAGTACAACTCGCTGCTGCTCAGACATAAATCCTTCAATTGCAACGGTCGTTTTGACTCTAAAATGATTCTGTGGACACAGACGTTCACATGGACAGTCTGGAGTTATAGTTTATATAATAGTTTTTCTCAGGTCTGTAGAGTGGGTAAGACTGTTTTTAGTGGCAGGACGACTATGGCCATTGACATGCACTAGCCTAGCACCAGCACCTCTGCAAATACAAGGAAGATTTAAAAAAGTGTCTCCACACGTCTCCAACACTCTGGCTCAACAAGAAATGACACCCTATGTCCAAAATTCACAACTGTCCCTTTAACTACTCCCTGTTTCTATACATTTAATTATTCATTTATCGTTTAATAATAATTTGGCTTTGTTACAAAACACGAGTTCTCCAAAAGCCTGAAAAATGCAATAGTAATGACACAAAACAAACATCTAGCCCAATAACTTCACTGTTGGTGCTGATCCATAGGAAATTCTTACAGTGTTTGTGTTTATTATTGCTAAAAGTACCTTCTCTTTGGACCTGGTAGACTTATTTTAGATCATGTCCTGCCCTGATTCTGGTCTGATAAAGTCTGATAAAGTCAGATAAAGTCTGATAAAGTGTTCTAACTGGATGTTGTTTTTCACAGTGAAGCTGCTGCAGTCGCTCCACTCTCAGGACGAGAAGAGCCAGAGTGAGAAGACGAGTGGAGATGTGAAGAAGTCTGCGTCCTCTTGTCTCTGTCGGTGCCACTGTCAGACCAAAGCTCCTCAGACTCCTGTGTCTCCTGTGGTGGACCTGACCCAGTCGCCCTGTAAAAACCCCGCTCCACCCGAGACCAGCAAAGGTGAGAACAAGAATCTGTTCTGCGTGTATCAGAAAATAATCGGAGAAGGAAGTAAGTTAAACGGCGTCTTGTAAATAAGCTATTAAAGATTGCTCAGACATGCACAAATCACTCCAAATACAACTCCGTGAAGGGTCAGTGAGAAAGAGAAACAACTATAACATGGCTAAATGCTCTGAAAAGTCCATTTTACAGAAAAGCTCTGCTTTAAAGGCTCTCTACCTGAATTTTATTGTCTTAAAAACGTTAAGAAATAAAGAATAAGAACAAATGGACTTGTCTTGTGTTTTGCAGCGTCTCCAGCCGAGGATCCACAGCCAAAGAAACAGTCCATCGCGTCACGTCTGTCCGGAAAACTCCAGAAAGAAGCGGAGAAAGACGACGACTTCCAGTCTGACCGCAAACGCATTCGGACTGCAGAGGTCAAGGTAAAGCCCAGCATTAGTCTTGCGTAACACCAGCACCTGGATTAATTAGTAATTAATTGGTACAGTCCAATTTAATGTATTTGTTTTCAAAGAATTACACACATGGCTCAAGAATCAGTCATTGGTCAGTGATATTTTGTATTTGTATTACGGCCGCTACACTAGAGGATTTTTTGGTCTTAAACGATTTTTAAAAGTGGGACAAAAAGCGCAAACAGGAGAAACTTATGAGACTAAAAATCTCTGATCTCCCAGACTGCAGCGGGATCTGTCTGTGTAAAACAGGATATGAAGCTGTGAGGCTGTGATGGCGTCAGCTGTTCCCTGTCTGCAGTAAAACCACTCGTTCTGAGACTCTGAAGTGTTCAGAGATCAGACTCTGCACTTCCAGTTTAGACACAAGTCAAACTGTTATTATTTTATTATGTGTGAAATGTGGAGCGACACTTCAGATACAGGATTTTTAAAGCAGAAAAGAGGAGATAAAGTCCACAGGAAGTAGAGTCACTGTCGCTGATCTGCAGCTTTACGCTCTGTGGACGTAAACAAACGCACGCAAGAAGAGACCGGAGTTAGACCGGGAAGAGACCAGAAAGAGACTAGGAGGACACCGGGAAGAGACCGGGGTTAGACTGGAAAGAGACTGGAAAGAGACTAGGAGGACACCGGGAAGAGACCGGGGTTAGACCAGGAGGGGACCGAGAAGAGACCGGGGTTAGACCAGGAGGGGACCGGGAAGAGACCAGAGTTAGACCGGGAAGAGACCAGGGTTAGACCAGGAGGGGACCGAGAAGAGACCGGGGTTAGACCAGGAAGAGACCGGGGTTAGACCAGGAGGGGACCGAGAAGAGACCGGGGTTAGACTGGAAAGAGACTAGGAGGACACCGGGAAGAGACCGGGGATAGACCAGGAGGGGACCGAGAAGAGACCGGGGATAGACCAGGAGGGGACCGGGAAGAGACCGGGGTTAGACCAGGAGGGGACCGAGAAGAGACCAGAGTTAGACCGGGAAGAGACCGGGGTTAGACCAGGAGGGGACCGGGAAGAGACCGGGGTTAGACCAGGAGGGGACCGAGAAGAGACCGGGGTTAGACCAGGAGGGGACCGGGCTTAGACCGGGAAGAGTTAGACCGAGAGAGATTTGAATGCATTTCTCATTCTGCTAAAGCTCTTTGAATTACTTTGTGTATGAATTGTGCTGTACAAATAAACTTGCCTTTCCTAAACGAGAGGAGATAAAAGCCTGTGTGACCTGTTCAAATTATTTAAAAGATAAAAAAGGTTTAATTTTAGACAAAAGCTGCAAATGATAAAAACCAGATTTTACAACCGCATTCACATGTTTGTTAAATGTAAAATCACTGTGAATAATGACGCTGAGGTTGGCGTCAGACTGTTTTACGTGTTGTTTTAATGGGCCCAAGTCCGTGAAGGGGTCGGTATTGCCAAAGACAATGACCTCAGTTTTTTTTTTCATTTAAACTTAAAAAGTTGTGGGCCGACCAATCCTTGACCGTGACGGGGAGGTGTCGGGGTGTAAATGGTGCAATTGTGCCATGAATTGTTTGTTTGTTTGGAAATGGAGACGTGTTACTGCAGAAAATTTGAGGCAAAACCGCTTAACCAAACTGAATTGTATTTTTTTTTCAGAGCCGTAAAAGGCCGCGGATGGAGAAAGGAGTGATTTTTCTGGACGATGAGCCGGAGTTCGAGAACCAGACTTCCACCGGCCACAGGGACAGAACCCCAGAGACGAGCCCAGGGAGCAGCCACTCTCCTCCAGCCCAAGTGAGTACGCCGGGTCCTCCGCCTTTTCCCACGTCCCGTCATTCCGACACGCCTCTGTTTAGACGTGCAGGTTTTCCCACACTTTTTAGCATCGCTTTTCCGACACACACGTCATATTTAGGCTCTGGTGTTCTCCGCTGATCGCCTAAATGATGTAATGAATGAAGCACAAAGGGCCTCCGTTTTAGATTTGATATTTTCCCCAAGGCCGACGGTTTCCCACGGCTCTCAGTTCGGACACTTTCCCACTGCCTGATCTCCTCTGTGGCCCAAGTATTCTCTGATCAAGCATCTTATGGTAAATGGGAGCGAACGCACATTAATATTATTCATGTTGGAACAGTGGAATGTTTGAAAAATAATAAAGTGCTGCTCAGGGTTGGACGGTTAAACCTTCTCAGTATTTTCCCGGGGTATTAAGAATTATTTTGGAGCATTCAGAAACAGAGTCGCAGTTTTATATTTGAAGATGAGGCACAAGTTCTGATCAAACCAAACTTTGCGGCGCGTTCGATCGCATCAGCGTCAGCGCACGAGCTGTTTTTATCAGCGCTTATACCGTATGCAAATGAGCCGTGAGGTTTGAAGTTTGGTTTGTGTAAAACGTAAACAAATGTGCCAAAGCTGCATTAAACACATTATTACTCAAAGTCTAGAATGAGCGGAGCACCGGAAATGGATCTAGATCTGGTTCTGGAGGATTTGAGGCTTCGCTCGCAGTTTTTTGGGGAGTTTTGACTTGTTAGTTTTTTAGTTTTTCCAGTTTCAGCTGTGGACGATTCATGTGCATAACGTAAAAAGAGTTTTAAAAGCTTCTGTACAGACGAGAATAAACTTTGGCTGAAAACCCCGAGTAACACTGGAGTTAGAGACCTGGGTTAGTCCTGGTTTACGTCCTGGGTTTGTACCTATTTCAGACCTGATTTTTTTGTCCTGGTTTAGACCGGAGTTAGTCCCAGTACAGTCCTGGTTTAGTATCATGTTTTAGACTTGGGTTAGTACTTATTCCAGACCTGGTTCAGTCTAGAATGAGCAGTGGAAATGTAGAGCGGTGGAGAGGACCAATCACAGCCCTTATTGTCTACGTCATTTTGAGGCGTCGTTAGAAAGTTTGGGAGGTGCAGGTCGGACGCTGTGCGTAGGAGCCACACGTCCACACAAACACGTTTGGATCAGAACCATAAATTGTTCTTTACCGTCTCCTCAGTGAAAGTCTGACTTCGCCCTCGGGAACTTTCTCCTCTTCAGCCTCGTCCCCTCTCGACTCTCGGCTTCAGTAAAACGTCTCCGTCACAAACTTTTGGGCTCAGCGTCGCACACGAAGCGTCAGTCGGGTTTGTTTCTTCTTCCTCGCTGCGTGTGGATGGAAATCTCCGAGCGGAACCACGTTTGAAGAGGAGAGAGAGCGGAGGGGAGGAAGTCCTGCTGTGGTTTTAGCTCCTGATGCAGATTTTTTAATGATGGTAAAACTGATACCGATTCTACTTTTGGATACCGGGACACTGGGATTACCGCCCAACCCGACTGGCTTATGCTCTTTTTAAAATGCACGACGGGTTCCCGCGGCTCTCGGTGAGAACATTTTCCCACTGCCTGATCCCCTCTGTGGCTGAAGTATTCTCTGATCAAGCATCTTATGATATTTGGGAGCGTAAAGTATAACAGGCGCAGAAAAGGGGAATGTTTGAAAATAGTAAAGTGCCGTTTACTCTGAAGTTGAACTTGAAAAGTAATGTTTGCCACTACTCCCACAATTGGGACAGAATTGACCATTTATTTATTCATATGGATGGGATAGTGAGACAAGTTCGATTCTTTATATGATTTTTGAATGAAGAATTGACAGTAAACTTTGAACTTGAACTTGAATTAGACGTCAGTTTCGGAATAGCAGCATGGAACTGAGTGCACCTCCACGGGCAAACACACACTAGTAAATGCACAGTAGTTTATTTTTATCACCTTTAAAACTACACTTTTTCAGAATAGGCTCTATTCAGGCTTACTGGAAGACTCCTGGAAACATGTGGATGACGACTTCCGGACCAATTATAACGCACAAATTAATAGGCAATTTATGAAAGGAAAAAAGATGACATCTAGATGAAGAAACCCGGACGATTTTCGCTGTTTTCCCAGATGTTTTTGAGTTACTATCGCCGTTTCCAAACTTCTGCTGGTATTGTGAAATAACTGTGAGTTGAGCCCATCGTGCGTAGATTTGTTTGTAGTTTTTAACCTCTCAAAACGTTCTTCTATAAAGCACTTTGAATCACTTTGTGTACGAATTTTGCTATACAAATAATCTTGCCTTGCCTTTTGATTGAAAAGGAAAATTCAGGATAAATTCAAAAAGTTTATTGTCAATTCTTCATATAAAAAACGTATAAAGAATGGAATTGTGTCACTCCCATGTGCATAAATAAATAATAATAAATGAAAAGTGTTCTCAAATCTCAAGGAAGAAGGTGACAGTTCTTTATGTCACCACCAGATGGCAGCGTTCTCCTTCAAATCAACCACTCAAAAATACATGAATGAAAACTACTACTGTACAAATAAGCTTTATAACAGGAAAACAACCAGTAAATGGTAATAAAAGAGCTAAAATCATGGGGGGAAAAGGTAAAAAGATCAAACCAGAACTTGATTCTTGATACTTGCGTTTGATTATTTGATTTGATGTAACTGTGTTTTCCGGACATGGTTTGTGATTACGAATCTGTTCAAAGTTCACATTTTAAACGCGTCCAGAAGAAACGACAAAAAAACTGAAATCTGAACTGACAAACTAAGAAGCACATTTCCGAACATGTTTGTACAGATTTAAGCAGCTTTTATGCAGAAGAAAACAGGATAACTAAAAAACTGAACTGGAAAGAAGTGAGTGAGTGTGAGAAGTGGTATTTTTGGTATTTATCTGTAAAAAATCTGATTAAACTCAGGATTTTCTGCATAAATAGTAGTTTTGAAACACTGCTCCAGCTTGTACAAATAGTGAGGGGAAACGCCTACCTCTGAAAAGTCGATTTTATATATATAATATTAAACATGATTATTTATTTGTAATTCTATTGATGAAACTTGAAGTGTAACATCATTTTGTCGTCCTAAAGTTGCACTACAGCGCGCAAAAATGTCATATTATACTTATTTATTTAGAAAATGGGCAATGCACACGAAAATGATCTCGTGAGATTTTTTGAAACATTTTGTTTCAATTGGATTGAACAAAAATGGTGTTGGTGAGTTGCATTTCTTACAGTTCCAAAGAGAAGTACTGTATTTTTCGGACTATAAGTTGCTCCGGAGTATAAGTCGCACCAACCAAAAAACATATACACGTTTTTGGGGAAATTTATTTGATAAAATCAGCGACCAAAATTTCATGTTGAAAGACGAGTTATAGAAATACCAACAGAACAGAGAAGAACAGGCTGAACATGTGTTTGGTTTGTTCACGTCACATATGAACAGTTATTCACAAAACTAGAGCAGAAACAACAGAACAGAATAAGTTTAAGAAAATAACAGAATCTCGCTCCAAATCACTAAATCCATTGAATTCTTCATCCTCAGTGTCACTTCTGAGTAACTCCACCAGCTCCAGATAAATTCAGCTTTTAGCCGCGATGAGCTTTTGTTTTCTTCATTTCAGTTCGAGTTTCCTCCACTTTTCTCCATCAAACACAAGTTTCTCGTTCACTCCAAACTTTCTTTCAGCTTCTTGATTGTTCCTCTCTACCACCGCTCTGCACACGTTTCCATTACTCCGCTCAATATAAACATTGAGTAATAATTTGTGGTCATATCGGCTCGTCAAAGACTGATCCCGTCAGATCTCAGAAGCTCAGGGCCTGGTCAGTACTTGGATGGAGACACTGGGAATTCCAGGTGCCACAGGGGGGCGCCAGACACGTTGTGTCCTTAGGCAAGACACTTCACCCACATTGCCTAGTATGAAAGTGGTGTGTGCATAAGTGATGGTGGTGGTCGGAGGGGCCGATGGTGCAGATTGGAGCCTCACTTCCATCAGTCTGCCCCAGGGCAGCTGTGGCTACAATAGTAGCACCACCACCGGGTCTGGAGTGAATGAATAATGAACTGTAAAGCACTTTGGGTGTCATGAAAAGGCGCTATATAAATACAATGATTAATTAATTAATAATTAAAATAATGTGTTTGTGGATATTGGTTTAAGTTTTACAGAAACGAAACTTAAAGCCTCGTGGCTCATTTACAGATAGTGAAAAAAACAGCTGATGCAGAAGCTTCTGTCGCACTAAAGGACCAGATTCAGTGGATTATTCACTGGACAAAAAAAGTTGCCATCTGGATTTAAGTAAGAAAACAGGAGTGAGGTGCTGCAGTTGGTGACAGAAGTGACAGTGGAGCAGGAGGAGGAGCCTGAGGCGGAGCAGATGCTGGTACAAGCCCAGAGCCTCTTGTGTCAGTGTGAAAATCACCAACATGTGAAATTATATCTCGCTGATGGAAACGCGTCGGCTCCTTCGATGCAATAAAGGACTTTTAATATATTCAGTCAGTGCCTCGGGTTTGTACCTTCCCCATGTTACATTTACGTTTAGATGAACTGAAATATTTCATATATAAGTCGCATCTGAGGATAAGTCGCAGGAAACACCCAAACCATCAAAAAAGTGCAACTTATAGTCTGAAAAATACTAGAATGGAAACAAAAATATGAAATAACATAAATAAAGAATTGTGAAGCCATAATTGGAAACTGAACTGTGAAATTTATATATTAGTTAAAATCTTGTCTCGTCCTCGTGGACCTGATCTCGTATCTCGTTTCATCTTGTGGAAATTCTGAACACAGGAATCCCATTTCAGAGCGCGTTTGCACAGATCTTAGCAGCTTTTATGCAGAATAAAACGGGATATTTTTGTCGTTTGCACTTCTACTGTGACAAACCGCAGCCTTTGTGATTTGCTGATTGCGTCCGTCCACGTTGCGATTTCGTTTGTGAGATATTGTGTAACCCTCGGTCTCGGTTGCGCAGACGGAGCGGGGTCGGTAACTCCATCTCCCTGTAGTATCGTGTGGTGACAGTGAGTCTGTATAATCTGATCTGAGGTCAGCCGCAGAGCTGTCGGAGCCTCGGCCTCTTCACACCACAACTGACCGCTTCTCTCCGCCGAGCTCGGAAAGCCAACGCAGAAACTACACGTGTGTTCTGCAAAACTTAAGTCAAAAATGTACATGAACGTTTAAACGACAATCAGAAACGTGCGTATGAAAAATTACCTTTAAATTTTGAACGGAATTTTGCATATTTTCTCCAACTTCCTGTAATTTTCAGCGTTTTTGTTTTTCCCCCACAAACTACCACCTGTCTGACGTTACTATGATAAATAACCAAACCAAATTATACAGAAAAACATGAAAAATTGTCGTCATTTTTGCATTTTAAAACAGAAAGTCGCCTCCGTCGCACCTTTTAATCGCAATTATTTTGGGAGTGATAAAAGTGACGACAGATTTCAGTTCATTTTCCTCGTCCCATCTCGACTCGCGACCCTGCAGGAAACTGTCAGGCGCATTTTAATAATCGCATCATGAACAACTGTAGGTTTAGCAGGGATTTACTCCCGTCACTTTCACCTGTCACTTTCACCTGTCACTTTCTCCTGTCACTTTCTCCTGTCACTTTCACCTGTCACTTTCTCCTGTCACTTTCTCCTGTCACTTTCTCCTGTCACTTTCTTTGACAATCTCTCCGTATTGTGTCTCTGTCTCTTTCTCCTTCTGCACACCTCCTCCTGACCCTGATGTTTGTGGTGTTTGGTCCTGGCTCATACTTGCTCCTGTCATACTTGCTCCTGTCATACTACTCCTGTCATCCCGCTCCTGTCACTTGCTCCTGTCATCCTGCTCCTGTCACTTCTTTTGTTGACCCATTTTTTAGTACAGTGTCCCTGTCCCTTTCCCTCTGCATACCAAACCAAACCTGTGCGCTGTGTGGCCCTGGATTATTCTGCTCCTGTCATTCTGCTCCTGTCATTCTGCTCCTGTCATTCTGCTCCTGTCATTCTGCTCCTGTCACTTGCTCCTTCCACCTGCTTTTACGACCTCTCTCTCAGTAAGTGTTTCTGTCCCTCGCCCTCCGCATACCTCCCCATAACCTGCCGTGTGTGGTGCTCCTGCCACACTCGCACCTGTCATACTGCTCCTGTCACACTGCCCCCGACACTTGCTCCTGTCATACTGCCCCTGCCTCTGCTCCTGTCTCTCCGTACTGCGTCCCTCTCCCTCCGCATACCTCCTCCTGACCCTGCCGCCTGCGGTGTGCGGCCCTGGCTCATACCGCCCCTGTCACGCTGCCCCTGTCACGCTGCCCCTGTCACGCTGCCCCTGTCACGCTGCCCCTGTCACGCTGCCCCTGTCACGCTGCCCCCGTCTGCGCCGCCGCGAGTGGAAAAAGCTGGAGAAAGTGCAGCGAAGGCGCGGTTTCGTGTTCCTCTCGGCTCCATGACCTGCTCCTTTGTCCCGGGCGGTGATGACTGACGGTTTGAATGGGCTCCTTTGAACAGAGCTGCAGTTTTAATTAAGAGGGTTTTGGGGCGCGGGCCACTGATCTGTGAAAGCCAGAGGGATAAATATTGCATGGGGTTCAGACACTGGTTACAGCGCGTCAGGACGGGCAGCTGCGAGCGATGCCGTTCACTGCAAAACAAAAACACAGGCCTACGTTAAGAAATAAGGACTCGCCGATAAAGCTTTTCCAGTTCTAATACAAATACTGATCATTTAAGTTTATCTGCGGATGCCCGATGTTAACCTATTCCAGTGTAGGGACAGAAAATTACACTTATTTCCTTATTAAACTTATTATTAGTTATTGTATTTTATTTATTTATATATGTTTATTTATTATCTTAGACTTAGTTGGACACAGCAGCTCCTACACCACATTATATTAAGCTTTTGCTAAACTAGTTCCTTAGTTTAGTCCTGGTTTAGTCCTGGTTTAGCCCCGCTTTAGTCCTGCTTTAGTCCTGCTTTAGTCCCGTTTTAGTCCTGCTTTAGTCCTCCTTTAGTCCTGCTTTAGTCCCGCTTTAGTCCCGCTTTAGTCCCGCTTTAGTCCCGCTTTAGTCCCGCTTTAGTCCCGCTTTAGTCCCGCTTTAGTCCCGCTTTAGTCCCGCTTTAGTCCTGAATATGAAATCACATAAATAAAAAATTGTGAAGCCATAATTGGAAACTGAACTATGAAATGTATATATTAGTTAAAATCTTCTCTCTCTCGTATCTCGTTTCATCTTGTGGAAAATGTGTTTTTATTTGAATTTCTACTGAGACGTTTTATTTAACACATTTCTGATTTATTGCAGCAGATTGTCTAAATATTGTCAGAATAGTAATAGTAATGAAAAAGCCTGGTTGAGTCTGATTTTGTGCAGTGTTGGCAGCTCAGGTGTGTTTGTCCCTTTAGCCCCTCCTCACCTGTGCTCTGTTATCACACAGGCCGCTGCTGCTCGGTGGGTGTCAGGTTTGCAGCCACATTGAGGCTTATTGCACCGGATTCCTGTGAACCAGGCCTGGTCTCTGCTCTCTGGTCCCTGGTCCCCCTCTGGTCCCCCTCTGTTCTCTGGCCCCTGGCCCCTGTTCCCTCTCTCTTAGGGGTGTACGATCTGACAATATTAAATGGTGAAGAATAAGAACGTGTAGACGATCTGCCAAAGTGCAGAGACCGTAGAGTCGTCTTGGGCACATTCTGTGACTCTCAGTTCTACTCACACTGATGACCGAGCACCACAGGTTGATTCCACCTCTTTTTTTTTTTCAATGGGATTCTGACATTCTCGCTCACACACAGAGACAGAGGCACAGACAGGTCAGAGGAGCTGCACTTATAAAACACCTGCACTATTTGCCCTCCGCAGGACGCCTGTGGTCACACAATAGATATTATATTATTATTTTATTATATATATTATTATTATTATTATTATTATTATTATTATTATTATTATTGTTTTTTTTCCAGAAAGGTTCTTTGGCCTAAATGGTCTGTTTTTCTTTTTTCAATTTAAAATTGTAATAAAATCAAAATCCTGATTTTATTTTTTAAAAATCGTGATAAGATATTTTTACCATATTGTCCCCCCTCCCACTCTCTGGCCCCTGTTCCCTCTCTAGTCCCTCTCTAGTCCCTCTCTAGTCCCTCTCTGGTCCCTCTCTGGTCCCTCTCTGGTCCCTCTCTAGTCCCTCTCTGGTCCCTCTCTGGTCCCTCTCTGGTCCCTCTCTAGTCCCTCTCTAGTCCCTCTCTGGTCCCTCTCTGGTCCCTCTCTAGTCCCTCTCTAGTCCCTCTCTGGTCTGGAGTCCCTCTCTGGTCCCTCTCTGGTCCCTCTCTGGTCCCTCTCTGGTCCCTCTCTGGTCCCTCTCTAGTCCCTCTCTGGTCCCTCTTTAGTCCCTCTCTGGTCCCTCTTTGGTCCCTGGTCCCTCTCTGGTCCCTCTCTAGTCCCTCTCTGGTCCCTCTCTGGTCCCTCTCTGGTCCCTCTCTGGTCCCTCTCTGGTCCCTCTCTAGTCCCTCTCTAGTCCCTCTCTGGTCCCTCTCTGGTCCCTCTCTGGTCCCTCTCTGGTCCCTCTCTGGTCCCTCTTTAGTCCCTCTTTATTCCCTCTCTAGTCCCTCTCTGGTCCCTCTCTGGTCCCTCTCTAGTCCCTCTCTAGTCCCTCTCTGGTCCCTCTCTGGTCCCTCTCTGGTCCCTCTCTGGTCCCTCTCTGGTCCCTCTCTGGTCCCTCTCTAGTCCCTCTCTGGTCCCTCTCTGGTCCCTCTCTGGTCCCTCTCTGGTCCCTCTCTAGTCCCTCTCTGGTCCCTCTCTGGTCCCTCTCTAGTCCCTCTCTGGTCCCTCTCTGGTCCCTCTCTGGTCCCTCTCTGGTCCCTCTCTGGTCCCTCTCTGGTCCCTCTCTGGTCCCTCTCTGGTCCCTCTCTAGTCCCTCTCTGGTCCCTCTCTGGTCCCTCTCTGGTCCCTCTCTGGTCCCTCTTTAGTCCCTCTTTAGTCCCTCTTTAGTCCCTCTTTAGTCCCTCTTTAGTCCCTCTTTAGTCCCCCTCCGGCCCCTGGTCATTTTGTGAAACTTTGGTCCACGTTTCGTTGGCTCGTTCCATTTTTACACGGGTTTTTGCTCTCGGTTTTCTCTCCTGTTCCCTTATCGGAGGATCTGCATTCTTTAGTGAAGGGTGTCTGCAACGCGACGCTTGGCCAGAGCCTCTATCTGTGCAAAAGGATCCCAGGTTGTCAGCTGTTTCCTGCCCCGACTTTAACAAGGGCCTGCATTCATTTACCCACTCCCCCTCTTTCTCTCCCCTCCCTCTCTTCTCTGTCTCCTCCCCTCTCTCTTTTCTTCTGTCTTCCTCTCTCCTTCTCTCTGTCTCCTCTCCTTCTCTCTCCCTCCATTTCTCCTCCTCTATCTCCTCCCACCCCTCTCTTTTCTCCCTCTCTCCTTCCCTCCTTGTCTCCTCCCTTGACCTCCTCTCTCCCTTCACACCTGTCTCCTCTATCTCTCCCTCCCTTTCTCCTTCTGTCCCCTTCTAAAGTAAATTCCTCCATAAGACATTAAACATCCAAAATAACAAACTACTCGACTGTATTACTATAAAAGAAATCTGAAAACAGAAATCCCTTTGTGTAGAGCCACTGCTCCTCTCCCCCTCCTTTCATCTTTTCTGTCCTCTCCCCATCCTCTTCTTCATTTCTCCTCCTCTATCGCCCTCTGGTCTTCCCCTCTCTCTCCTCTCCCCTTTTCCTCTCCTTTTTTCCTCCTCTCTTTTCTCTCCCTGTTTCTCTCTCTCCTTTCTTCTTCTCACCTTTTTTCCTCCTCTCTCCATCCTCAAGCTCCCGCTCTCCTCTTCTCTCCCCATCTCCCTCTTTCCTCTCTTCCTCTCCTTTTTGCTCTCTCCTCTCTTTTTCCTCTCTTTCCTCCCCTCTCTACCTTTTCCTCTCTCCACCTTTTTTCCTCCTCCCTCTCTCCCTTCTCCCTTTTTGCCCTCTCTCCCGTCGTCCTCTCCTCTTTTCCTCCTCTCTCCCTTCTCCCTCCTCCCCTCTCTCCCTCTTTTCCGCAACTTTATTCCTCCTCTTTCTTCTCTCCCTCTCTCCTCTTCTCTCCCCTCTCTCTCTCCCCCCTCCCCGCTCTCCCCTCCTCTTCTCTCTCCCCTCCTCCTCTCCTTTTTTCCTCCTTTCTCCTCCCCTTCTCTCCCCTCTTCATCAATCCATCAAACTTTATTTATAGAGCGATTTTCATACAAAAAATGCGACACAAAGCGCTTCACAGTCTTCTCCTTTTTCCCTCCCTCTCTCCTCCCCCTCTCCTTCTCTCCTCCCTCTCTCCTCCTCTCCTCCTGACATGAATAAGTGATGGTTCTTTGGCTCTGTTCAAAGTGGCAGCACCAGGTGTAAGTGGATCCCTGCTCGGAGGAGATGGGTAACTCAATCTGACAGGTTGGGGCCCTTGTATCACCTGTGTTTGTGTCCTTTCTCTGCCGGCCTCCTATTAATAAATAATCCTAATGATCATATTTAAAGGAGCGCTGCCTGATTTTTACTGTTTTAAAATGGGAAAAACAGAACTAGATCCTTTTTAAACCGTGTGCAGTCGTCCAAAGTTATTATTGCGCATTCGGAGCGTCCTAATTATTCACGTTTCATGAGAACTTTTCACGGTTTGCAGAGGCCGGAGCGGAGTTTTGGCATCAAGCTAAAGCCAACAACGAGCGGCCCTGTCCACGCTTACGGGAAGACGTTCGGAAACATGCGGACGGCGACGGGACATGTGATAAAACCAGGGAAAACCAGGCCGTTTTCTCAGTTTTCCCAGATTCTGTGGGTTGTGTGAGTTGCCAACAGAGCCCGAAGGAAGTCGTCATCCGCAGGTTTCCAAACGTCTTCCGGTTTTGTGACGAAAACGTGACTAGAGCTCATTCACGCTTTACCGGAAGATGTTCGGAAGCATGCGGATGGCGACTGGACTTGTGATGAAACCATGGAAAACCGGGATATTTTCTCAGTTTCTATCAGAGTTACTATTGCCAACAGAGACAAAAGGAAGTCGTCATCCGCAGATTTCCAAAAGTTTCCGGGTTTGTGACGTAACGTGAATAGAGCTCATTCACGCTTACCGGAAAACGTTTGGAAACCTTCAGATGACGACTTCCGGTGTAGGTCCTGAAAATGGGCCTGTGCCAAAACAATAAAACCGTGGATTCAGCATTTTTATTTATTTTTAAGCAGCTGTTTTTGCGGCCTTTTCGTACTAGTTTTAATATAGAAAAAAAGGCAAAGTTGGAATGAAAAATAAAATCTTATCTAACTGGTTTAATCCTGGTTTATACTTGGTTTAGGCCTAGTTTAGTCCTAGTTTAGACTAGGTTTAGGCCTAGTTTAGTCCTGGTTTAGAGTAGGTTTAGTCCTGGTTTAGACTAGGTTTAGGCCTAGTTTAGTCCTGGTTTAGACTAGGTTTAGGCCTAGTTTAGTCCTGGTTTAGACTAGGTTTAGGCCTAGTTTAGTCCTGGTTTAGACTAGGTTTAGGCCTAGTTTAGTCCTGGTTTAGACTTGGTTTAGGCCTAGTTTAGTCCTGGTTTAGACTAGGTTTAGGCCTAGTTTAGTCCTGGTTTAGACTAGGTTTAGTCCTGGTTTAGACTAGGTTTGGGCCTAGTTTAGTCCTGGTTTAGACTAGGTTTAGTCCTGGTTTCGTCCTGGTTTAGTCCTGGTTTAGACTTGGTTTAGGCCTGGTTTAGACTAGGTTTAAACCTGGTTTAGTCCTGATTTATACTTGGTTTAGGCCTGGTTTAGTCCTGGTTTAGAGTAGGTTTAGTCCTGGTTTAGACTAGGTTTAGGCCTAGTTTAGTCCTGGTTTATACTTGGTTTAGGCCTGGTTTAGTCCTGGTTTAGAGTAGGTTTAGTCCTGGTTTAGACTAGGTTTAGGCCTAGTTTAGTCCTGGTTTAGACTAGGTTTAGTCCTGGTTTCGTCCTGGTTTCGTCCTGGTTTCGTCCTGGTTTCGTCCTGGTTTCGTCCTGGTTTCGTCCTGGTTTCGTCCTGGTTTAGTCCTGGTTTAGACTTGGTTTAGGCCTAGTTTAGTCCTGGTTTAGACTAGGTTTCGGCCTAGTTTAGTCCTGGTTTAGACCTGGTTTAGTCCTGGTTTAGTCCTGGTTTAGACCTGGTTTAGTCCTGGTTTAGACTTGGTTTAGACCTGGTTTAGACCTGGTTTAGACCTGGTTTAGACCTGGTTTAGACCTGGTTTAGTCCTGGTTTAGACCTGGTTTAGTCCTGGTTTAGACCTAGTTTAGACCTGGTTTAGACCTGGTTTAGTCCTGGTTTAGACTTGGTTTAGACCTGGTTTAGACCTGGTTTAGACCTGGTTTAGACCTGGTTTAGACCTGGTTTAGTCCTGGTTTAGACCTGGTTTAGTCCTGGTTTAGACTTGGGTTAGACTGGGCCTTGTCTCCATACTCTCCCTTGTCCCCATAGCCCCCAAAAATTAAGTAAATAAAAGTAATTAAAACAATAGAAAAACATAACTTAAATATCTTTGTGTCATTTGTCATTTATCTTTGCATGTTCTTCTGTTCTTTTTAATACTTTTCATTGACTGTGTTCTGCCCTGGAAGATATGGGGAAAAAAACGAATACATTTTTAAATATATATATATATAAACATATTCTGTAAACCATTATTTTTTAAAGACATATCAAATCTTTCCATTTCAAGTCCAATTAAACTTTAACAAACATTTTAAAAGTGTAAAAACAGAATGTCTTTATGCTATTCCACCACTAAATGGCGCTCTAACATCACTTTAGGTCGTACCCGAGGCCAGAAAATGGTGCAACTTGAGGCTGGACTGAACATTGTGGAGCTGTAATATTTTATGATCTCTTTAAGAAACAGCAGTTTACAAAGTCGGACAAACTATGAAATATTATGATATTTAAAAATGTGAAGATCCATGAGGGAAAAAAGCTCTGAGAATCAATGTGTTTATATAATGAGATTAATTTTTAAATTGCAAGTAAAGTACATTTTCAGTCAGGTACTTTAATAGTTTGACTTAAGAGTAAAAAGTATAACATTTTCCAGAGATTTTTAAAAAGAAAGCATCAAATGTGGTGATTTTGATAAAAATTGTCGCTGATTTTAAGGGATTCAACTTCGACTTCGACTTCTTAATTTTTTTTAGCTGTTTTTGTGCGTTTTATTTGCTCAAAGTTGGGACATTAACTCTGAAATGGTCTCAAACGATAAAGAAAAGTACTTTTTGCTTTTCAGTCCAGATCTAAAATGTAGCGGAGCAGAAAGTAAAAAGTATCCGCTGTAAAATGTACTTAAGTGAAGCATATATGCCTAAAAAATGTACTTAAGTCTTGTACATTTTAGCACATCTGTATTTCTTGTTTTCTTTCCAGGTAAAAGTGGTGTGCAAAGATTGTCCCTGTAACTCCGGAGACGACACGGCGAACAAAACGCCGAAGATTCCCAAGATCTTTTTTGGGACTCGGACTCACAAACAGATAAAGCAGATCGCGCGGGAGCTGAAGCGGACGCAGTATTCCTCCGTGCCCATGACCATCCTGTCCAGCCGCGAACATTCCTGCGTCCATCCAGAGGTGGCGCCGCACGCCAACCGCAACGAACGCTGCAAGGACCTGCGCGAGGGAAAGGACGTGAGTACAGCTCCTCCCCCACAACATGTCCAGCCTTTCTGATGGTCTTATCGAGTCTTATTAAGCACCGCTCTGCCGTGCTCCATGACTCTCGTGAGCTGAAATACTCTGAGATCTGATATTGTGTCAACAGGAGCCAAGTGACCCTGGACTACTGGGTTTGAGCAAAACAAACCATTCCATAAACAAATACAACAACAATCTGAGAAAATGTCCTGACTAGGGATTCAATTCAATTAAATTGTTTTAATCGATCAATTTTCGATAAATCATTAACATTTTATATTAAAATGATCATCACTGTTATGACTATTACTGTCACCGCTATAGAGCCACATCAGTGTGAGGTCAGAATGTGTTTAATGCAGCTTTAAACATTTGTTTTGTTTGTTGTCTTACAGAAATGAAACTTAAAACCACACGGCTCATTTACATAAACAGTAAGCGAACAAAAGCAGCTCTTTCCTTGTGCTGATGCTTCAGCTTCTGTGGGACTAAAGGACACGACTCAGTGGAATATGAGTGTTCTCTCTGTGACAGAGGATGTTCTGCTGATGCTGAGTCTGTTCTGTGCGTATGTCACTTTGGAGGTGCTGCGTAAACATGTGAAACAGGGACACTCAAAAAAACAAAAAAAACAAACCCATAACCGGGACACTGATGTGCAGGTGTGAGGAATATAGTGATCTGCAACGAGCCAGAGCCGAGACATGGGACTGTGGGCCACAGCTCCAGAGTTTGTGCTGAGACGCAGCCTCGACTCCTGACTCTACGTTACGCACAGACACCTACATTCAGTTTGTCCATGAACGTAACTGACGAAATTCTTAATGATCAATTATCGATTAATCGGCTAATCATGCACATCCCTCGTCCAGACGTTCTATTTTTGTTCACCATTTCAACTTCACGCGTTCATATTTTTGTTGAGTGTAATTCTTGTATTTGTCAGTCCAAATTTCTATCTTTTTGTCGATTCTTCTGGACGTCTTTAAAATATGAATCTTATTATGAAAATGAATTGCGAATATAATCGCATTTGCAAGCCAAAAAACATTTGTCCAAATCAAAATGTAGAAGCAGAAATCATGAGTTTACGGTTTTATTTTGGTGTCTGTAGACGTTTGCCCCTGGCCCCGCCCTCGTCATGTTCCACTCGAGCCCCTCGCTGTGTGACGGGGGCTGCAGGGCTGGGCCTCTTCAGCCCCTTTGAGAGACGCTGATACTGTATCCTCTGTGTTCTTCAGCGCTATAGTTGTCCCGTCTATTGTGGCTCTGCTGTGACACTTATCCCCCGCATGTCTCCTCCCATTATAAACCCCATTATAAACCCTTTATAATCCCCATTATAACGCCTGTATCTGATGTACTCTGTGTGATTAGGCTGTCAGCGCAGGTGCCTGTCGAAGGTCCCACCCTCTCACGGTGACACCTCCGGGTGCCACCGCTTTGTACGCAGGACCACATGACCTTTATCTCAATAAGAGTGGAGATGAACCTTCAGGAGGAGGCCCTGACCCTGTCTGTGGGCTGTGGGGATTAGGCTGGTCTCAGAGACAGCCTGTCGAACACTGGTTTAACACCGAGGACTCTATTGTCCGTGCGGTTTAATGTGGCGCTGTTCTTTGCTCTTCTCTTGGAACATATTAGTTTTCAATCATCACAATGATGCTCTTCTCAAATGCTCTAAGGCCCGGAGTGGTTTTGGCCTGTAAATATCCTATCGTAATCGGATAACCCCTCAGATCTGATATTAGAGTGTGTTTACATCACAAGAGAAATCGGATCATCACAAACACCCGGTGACACGTGTCAGTTTGATTTCACTCCATAAATTGATGTTTTTCCTCGTTACTATTATTAAATACTTTGGTGCAGGCCACAAATACAGTATTTATGAAACGGCAGCAAAAAAATACAATAAAAGTAAAATGACATAAAATAAAGTGACAGTTAGGGTTGGGTGGTATCCAAATTTTGATACCGTTAAACCTTCTCATTAAAGCTTCTCATTAAACCTTCTCAGTATTTTCCCGGGGTTAGGGCCCGACCGATATATGGGTTGGCTGATATGGGCTCTTGGAAACATATCGGCCTAAATCTTGCTGATCTGGGCCAATATTCCACGTGGATGTTTTCCCTTGTTCTAAAGCTCAGACTCTCTATATTCTGTCTATTTAATCCAGTTTACAGACAGATAAATGTCCTGATCTGTGGCGGGGCATCAGGATTCATCTGCAGAGTCGTTTGTCTGTGTCCGTCCCGCCCCTGAACGCATCACCGTGTGCGTTTGTTTACAGCCGCAGCCACAGACCCACAACACTGAGATTGTGTTGTTTTTGCGGCCGCTCAGTGTGAGTCTGGACTAAAGGACAGTTCTTAGTGCTGATCTGAGAGGAGCCTGTGTGAGGCTGAGTGTTGAAATGTGTCGGTTTAAAGCTCGTTTTGGTTCTTTCTCGTTGGTTAGCGATTAGCTGCTGTAGCTCGCACACATAAACAGGCTGTTTTCTCTTCTGTTAGCGACTGTAAAGTGACTATAGTGGCCGTATATATGTTACTGGACACGCACTGATATGGAAATGAGCTGTGGATAGAGGTGCGAATTATCGGCATTTAGCAGATCATTAATTACCACGGCGCACACACATTTACCGCTAAAGGTTAATAGCGGTAGTTTACTCACAGTACTTTCTTTACTGGCTAGAATATCGTACAAAAACACCATTAGGCCGAACTAGTGTCTTTAAATATGACAAAGAGGCAGAAGAACAAGAAATGTCGCTTAAATAAACCCGACTGAAAATCCAATAGAGCCAAACTTAAGTTTTACAAAGAACTGAAGATTTACAGTGAATTTTTACATCATAAATATATCAGCGATGATATCGGCAGCTCCAACTCCCATTTTATCGGTATCAAATCGGCCACAACAAAATATAATATGGGTCGGGCCCTAGTATTACCGTGACTAATTCAGAATTATTTAGTTTCTTGCACCTAAACCCTTCAGAAACAGAAGAGCAGCTTTTTATTTGAAGATGAGGCACAAGTTCTGATCAAACCAAACTTCCCCAGCGCGTATCTCCCTCCGTTTAATGATCTGGGACTCGCCAAAACAAGAGAAACGCAGAAGAGGCAGATTCTGGAGTGAAAAGTAAAAGGCGACAGTCCGCGGCGTGTGATATTTCCCACTGCAGCATGTCGTATCTGACAGACTTCGCGCTCTCGGCACTCGGAGAAGTTCCCGTCTCCTCCGTGAAAGTCTGACTTCGCCCTCGAGCGGGAACTTTCTCCTCTTCACAAACTTTTGGGCCCAACATCACACACGAAGCGTCAGTTGGGTTTTTTCTTCTTCCTCGCTGCGTGTGGATTTATTCAGCTTTTCTTTCTCGCTCTCAAAAAAAAAAAACACTTTGAAATTGAAAATAAATATAGGCCTAGAGCAGTTTTGCGACGTATAAAACATAAAGTGAATGAAACATAATTTGAACATGAAATGAAGCAGAGAAAAACATAAATGTATCCAAAAATAAACCAAAACCAATATCCAAAATAATTTATTTATTTATTCATTTATTTAATTGGGTCAATGCATCAAACAGTTTTTATCCAAGAACATCACGTTTTTAAACACTGCTAAATTCTAAAGGACTTTTTAACTTTCTTAATCTTTTAACGTCTTAATTTATGAGATGGATGTGTGTTTTTATTCATTTATTTTATCCGCACTGATGGACTGCACTTCATTTCTTTGTACTATGTGCAATGACAAATAGAGTTATTATTATGTTAATGAACAGACATGACAAAATGCATGAATGAACACGCCGCATTGTGCCCAAAAGCCTAATTTCTAAAACTATATATTATCTGTCCCACAATCTCTATATTTAAAACATTAAATCAGTAGATTTATTTACAGAGCAAAGTTTATTTTGGGATATTTTTTAAACTTTCAACTTTGGAGTTTGGAGATCGTTTGACACACAAATCGAAAGCACGATCAGAATGAATAATAATGATAATAATAATACATTTTATTTATTAGGCGCCTTTATGGACACTCAAGGTCGCCTTACAACAACATAAACAAATTAAATATGATAATGGGGACTATGTTTTATGTAACCGCACATAACTTTCCAACTGTAAAAGATAGAAACTTTTTTCCCTTTGAACGAGCGGACATAGAGGTGTCCGTACATATATCTGGCCTTATCCGACGGGCAGAAAACGAGTGTCCAACAGGAACTTTGTTTTCCCCAAACTCATGCGCTCCGTCCATTTTGATCGAGCCAAACTTTGCCAAAGAGTGAAGTGAGTCAAGATGGTCGACTCCTCTGACTGTGTGTGTTTATAACGAGGGAAAAAGTCGCTCTAAGTGGAGTTAATTCTCACACACATGGAAAATGACACATCTTGGTGTGTGTAATTGTGCATCTCTTTCTATTTTTATTTAAAGGTTTATTTCAGTCCAAATGAACAAATCCAAATGTAATTTCCACCCTGGAAATGCAGAAGTGCTGTGGCTCTGGCCCTGGACCTGACAGGAGCTGTTTCCAGGACTGGACCAGGAAAGTCATGGAGCCACTGCACTTTTTTGTTGTTTTTAGGGCAATAAGGAGATTTTTAGTTCATTTACAGACTTGATATTTTGCACTTTTGTAGCTCAGGCTCTAATTTAGCATTTCTTATCTCCAAAAAGTTGTTTCTACATGTTTGCTGTGTGTTTTGTATGAAAGAGTGTGGATTTATTTTCCCTTTTTTTTTTCTATTTCTTGTCCTGTAGCTTTTATCACAGCCTCATGACACAACTACAGCAGCAGATTGTAAAATAACACTGAATAAAAGGATGTATAACACTTCAGGGGGGTAAAAGGGGCAGTTTTAAGAGCAAAATTAAGAAAAAAAAGTCCAGGTGAAGACAAATTTACTGAAATTGCCCATAGGTCTCCAAGGGTTAAAACATCCAGTTAGAAAGTGGGACAGTATTTAATTGATTGATTGTATTTAGTATTGTATTTTTCAATTAATTGCTCACATTTTGACCTCAAGTGCCGCTTGTACAACACATCTGCACTGAGGCAAGACAAATTTAGCTCCGATACTTGGGGGAAAAATCTGCCGGAGGGGCTTTATAGTGTTGTCATAGATGGATCGCGCCCTTTTCTGTTCATAAATCTGTGTTGGACCACATATGACGGTGACGAGACCAAAGCCTCTCCTCGGGCCACTTTAAATACATGATCCTTCAGCCTTTCTCTCTCTGCGGGGTGAACACCGGGCCAGCCGAACGTTACAAAGTGAATCCACCACTCTCTACCCAACACACTTGAGCTGACAGGATAATTGTGCTCATTACAGAAGGCGCCTGGGCTCTGGGACTCTGTGGGGGGCAAACAAGTGTCCAATGTCCCCAAATAAAGAGCCTTCAATGGGCCTGTGTGGAAAAAGAGCCACGACCAGCACTGGTATAATCGCTTACAGTTAATAGCAGGGTTGAGTTACATAGACACAGGAGTTTCGAACAAAAGGAGGCCACAGAGAGGTGAAAGGTTGGACAAGAAGTTAACTGTAACCTGTAATAATGCTATACAAGGGAATTTGTTCCATTTTATCACAGCGTGGGACTTGTGGGAAGTGTTCAAAGGGCCCGTAATACGCTCGATTTTCTGATTTATGTTCTAATGTTTCCTCATTAAAAACAGACCTGGAGCAGAAAACACTTTGTCTCACCTTTTAGAGCATGTTGAGGTTTGAGGAGGTAAACAAACTAATCAAAGTGTTACTCAAACAGGTGGAAATCAAAACAAAACACAACTCCGGGTCTGTTTTCGAGGAAGTAACGACATTATAACATAGTTTAACCCTGTAAAGCCCAAACCATTAACCCCTGAAGACCTGAGGGCAATTTTAGTACATTTCTCCTCGCCTGGATTTTTCTAATTAGTTTTGCTTTTAAAACGGCCCCTTTTACCCCCTAATGAAGTGTTATACATCCTTTTTTTCAGTACAGCCTGTTATTTCACAATCTGCTGCTGTAGTTGTGTCATGAGGCTGTGATAAAAGCTACAGGACCAGAAATAGAGATGAAAATAAAATTCACACTCTTTTATACAAAACCCACAGCAAACATGTAGAAACAACTTTTCGGACATAAAAAATGCTTAATTTAGGGCCTTAGCTACAAAAATGCAAAATATCAAGTCTGTAAGTAAATTAAAAATCTCCTTATTGCCCTAAAAACAAAAAAAAGTGTAAGCGCTCCATGACTTTCCTGGTCCAGTCCTGGAAACAGCTCCTGTCAGGTCCAGGGCCAGAGCATAGAACAGAGCAAAATCACTTGTTATGCATTTCCCTGGTGTTTGTTACATTTGTATTTGTTCATTTTGAGTGAAATAAACATTTCGACCGAGTCGACCATCTTGACTCACTTCACTCTTTGGCAAAGTTTGGCTCGATCAAAATGGACGGAGCGCATGAGTTTGGGGAAAACAAAGTTCCTGTTGGACACTCGTTTTGCTCACGTCATCACACAGCGTGAGTGTGATGTAGGATAAAGCCGCAGAAATGTACGGAAACCTCTATGTCTGCACTTTCAGAGGGGAAAAGGAAGTTTCTGTCTTTTACCGTTACAAAGTTCTGCGGTTATAGAAAACATATTCCTCTGTATCGTATACGATACCGTAGGTCTTCGAGGTTAAATAATTGACAGAAAATTCCACTTTTTTCCATTCATTCCAAGCCTTTATTGGTCCTTCTGAACAAACGAAAACATTTTCAAATATCATATTGACATATTTGATACATCAGGTCCCAATGCTCAAAAATTATTTTTTCCTAAACAAACAAAAACATTCAAGATATGTCTGGAGTTCTAATAGTTTTCCTCGGGTCTGTGGAGTGGGTCAGACTGTTTTTAGTGGCAGGACGACTGTGGCCATTGACCTGCACTAGCCCAGCACCAGCACCTCTGCAAATACAAGGACTGGCTGGAACTGTATGACATAGTATTAAACAACCACCTTTTATCCACTGGGTTAATTCTCTTTTTTTCTTCTCAGGGTCACTGTCGTTTCTACCATAACGTTCAGAAGATGAGGGACCAGTGGACTCTGCAGAGGGTCCACGGACTGACCCAGGCCTGGGACATCGAGGAGCTGGTGTCTCTGGGCAAACGGATCAGGGCCTGTTCTTATTACGCTGCCCGAGAACTGATGCAGAGCGCCAACATCGTCTTCTGCCCCTACAACTACCTCCTGGACCCCCTCATCAGGGAGAGTGTGAGTAAACCGGGGCAAAACACAGGATAATGTGGATCATAATCAAAATAAAAGAATAAAAGGAGAGTAGGGCTGCTTAATTATAGGAAAAATTAATGTCACGATCAATTGGATTGTAATTTAAATCACTATAATTTACAGTCAAAATGAACTTGTAGAGAAAGTATAGATTTAATATTTTGTGACATATTTGTGTAAAGATTATTTATGCTAAAAGTACTGTTTTCTGACAATTCAAACCTCCATTTAACAAAATAAAGGTGTTGTAATTTAATAACTATTGTGTAAATTTGACCATTTTGGCCCTTGTTTACATTATGGTTTTGAAATTATCTGCTGCCCATGTTCCACCAGGAAGTGAAGTTACAAACCCAAATTTCCAAACTATTGAAAACTATGCAGGATTTTTAGTAATATCTCAAAAAATAATGATGTTTTAGTGAAATGAGTCTAAAGATCACCACACACCACAGGAGGATTTGCCCTGTTTTGGCTGCGATTTCTTGTGCGATTCTGAAGCCGCTGCTCCTCATGTGTGGAGTCAGTGTCAGATCAGAACCACCGAACATCAACAACGCGACGGAAACAGACGATAAAACAGAGTCAGGGGCAGAGGAGCGACGGACACAGAGACGTAACAGACAAACTCAGGATAGAGCGAAAATAAAGACTTTATTACTCACCTAATGTAAAGTGGAACATTTAAAGTGCAGCGTCTGATCCACATTATCCATAGAAATTGTCCTGTCCACAAATAATGACTCCAGTCCACAAAACTGCACTGTTAATCCAGTTTGACGGGTTCTTTGAAAGTAAAAAGGCAAAAGTTGTTCCTCACATGTGTTTGTTTACGTCCACAGAGCATAAAGCTGCAGATCAGCGACAGTGACTCTACTTCCTGTGGACTTTATCTCCTCTTTTCTGCTTTAAAAATCCTGCATCTGAAGTATTGCTCCACATTTCACAAATAATAATCACACAGTTTTGACTTGTGTCTAAAGTGGAAGTGCAGAGTCTGATCTTTGAACACTTCAGAGTCTCAGAGCGAGTGGTTTTACTGTAGACAGGAAACAGCTGAGGCCATCACACTCACAGTTTTATATCCTGTGCTCCACACACAGATCCCGCTGCAGTCTGGGAGATCAGAGATTTTAAGTCTTATATGTTTCTCCTTGTGACTGTGGTGTTTGCGCTTTTTGCTGCACGTTTAAAAATTGTTTAAGACCGAAAAATCCTCTCGCGTGTGGCGGCCTTAATATGCACTTTAACTCTGTGTTCACACTTGCCTGATTTGGTGCTTGGTTTACTCCTGGTCTAGTCCAGTTTTAGTTCTGGTCTGGTTCCATAAATCAACGTAATTCTCTAATATTTCTTCCTTGTGCTGTGTTCCAGATGGAGATAAACCTGGAGGGGCAGATCCTGGTCCTGGATGAGGCCCACAACATCGAGGACTGTGCCCGGGAAAGTGCCAGTTACACCCTGGACCAGCACAGCCTGAAACTGTGCCGAGAGGAGCTGGAGTCCATGATCCACGTGAAAATCAGACGCACCCAACACGAACCCCTGAGGGACTTCTGCTACAGCCTCATCAAGTAAGGGAGGGCATCTGGAGCAAAGAGGGCGGCTGATCACGAGGGGAGCGGGATTTTTATATATTTTTTTGCCTTATCTCAAAGGCACTGCATGAAACGTAAACAAACCGTAACATTAACGGTGCATTATGTGACCTTACTGGCGGAGGGTCTGCTATTCTGCAAAAAAGCTTGGCCAAAATTGAAAATATAGACCTTTTTTAGAGCAGAAGTGATAAAAAAAAAAGCTGCGCACGCATTTTAGCAACAGAAGTGGTATTAATCCCCATTCATTCTGCTTCATTCAGACTGAATACGGACAGAAGACGACGCAGATTAAAACATTTCCAGCACCAAATGTCTGGTTGTTCTGTGTGTGTTTGTCAGAATCGATATTGTACCGGCGGATTAAAGGTTTAAAGTTTTACTCACGAGGATCTGGCAGTCGGACACCGTTTGTCAAAGGCTTGTTGAGGAAATATTCTCGATCTTTTGACGATAATCCTTTGGCAGAGCTCGACAAACCGCCGAGTTCTGCCATACTTCTGTTGCCAAAATGCACAACCGGGCCTACGTCACCACTGTTTACCGACACTGAAAGGGTCTATAGGCTACGTCAATTCTGATTTTTTTCTTTGGTGTGAAATATGATCTTTTTGTGAGATCGTTCACATTTCCAATTAAATTCCACTTGTCTGTGATCTCCAGTGTGAACTTTAAACGCCCCAAGTGTGTCCCGCGTGAGCATTGGACACGACGACGTCACAGCAGCAGCTCAGTGTTTACAGAAGTCGTCTAACCATGGACGCTGCATTAATCTCACTGTACCGTATTTATTACAATATAAAACTGCTCCTTTTTCCTCTAAAAATGCTTCACAAGACTTAACTCGAGGAATGAAGATGTAAAAGTGCTTAGAACAGTTATTTCTTCATGTCGTCCGCACTGAAACGGAGCAAAGGATCATGGTCTATGTAGTTCCCTCTGTTTTTTTTTTAGCTATTTCTGCATCAGAACTGTTCATTTAAGCAAAAAGACTTGGGATTCGATATATTGTGACGGTCCACGATATTATTGTGAGACCTTTGACGATACGATATCACCAGATTTTGGTCCTCGGCTCTTCCACAGGGGGAAAGTGAAAGTGCAACCAGCTGTGGCACTTCCTAAACAGCGTAGAGTCGGTGTCGGTGCAGTAAATGTGTCTTGTTTGTTAATACTTTCTTCTCTCTGTGCAGTTGGATCCAGCAGAGTCAGGGTCTGATGAGTGAACGGGGCTTTGAGAGCGCCTCTAAAGTCTGGAGCGGCAGGGAAGTGGTCGCCATCTTTAGGACTTTAGGAATCACCCCGGACACCGTCTCACTGCTCAAGGTTCTGCTCCTGTTATCATATAATGTGATATCATGTCGTCATCTCTCCTCTGTGTATAGATCTCTGTTTTAATCAGACATTCTCTCCACTGTGAGATCAATAAAGTTCTCATTGCAACTTGCAACTGAAAATTCATTGAAGTTGTTGTTTTAAAGGGGCTGTACCCATTTTTTTCTATGTAAGAAAGTAGAATTTGGAAAAAAAAGAAGAAAAAACTGCTTTCTGCATCTAACAAAGAAGCATTTTATCATTGTGAACCAGGAAGAGCGCTGTGAGCATACATAGTCCATATATATGAGTGGACTAAGCTAACCCGTTAGCCGCCGCGTGCCAAACAGGAAGTGCTCCAGGAGGCTCTTCCGGCTCCTTCTCTCCCTTTTTCCCAGTGACTCACATTAGTCTCTTCTGGCTCCTCTCTCTGGACCTGCTGCTCTGAGCCTCGTCATTTTGGTCTTAAATTGTTCGTCTGAAGCCGCGACACAGGATCCTGAAGTTTTCATTTCTTTATCTTGTTGCTAAATCAAGATATGAACATAAATAACGGACCAATCAGACGCCTTCATTCCCCGAGGTCCCTCCCCCTAGCGTTAGCAACAGGTTTGATTGACAGCTCGTGCGTTTCGTTGCTAAGTAAGTTCCCTTCCCGCTTTCCTGCCCCGAGTGACGATTTCTGAAATAAAATGACAAAATAAATCAAAACAATTACAGTAGCTAACGTTACTAGAATCTAAACTAGCAGAATTTAACGAGCATAAAGTAAAGTGAATTTCGTTAAATTGCAACTCTATTGTTGTTTGTACATAACAGAACATAGAACATAAATCAATGACTCAAACTTACCATTTAAAGTTTGATGATAAAAGCTCAAAGTTTCCTTATTATTCTCAAGAATCACCGAAATACAGCGGTTCGTTCGCAAATATTTAGGTGCACCAGGAAATAGATATGCCTTAACCTCCTGAGACCCTGTGGCCTCATACGAGGACATTACATTTTTGCCTCTTAGCACCATGATTTTCAATTATTTTAAACTTTCACCTGTAATCAACTAAAAACCTCTACAGCAGCTCCCGAAAGTAAAAAAAACTGCATGGTAAAGTTTAGATGCAAAATTTATGAATAAAACCAATGTATTTATGTACAATAATGTCTCTTCATGTATCTTAATGTATCTTCATTTGGCATTAAAATTTGACACATTTTATTGACCACAGCAGACGAGAGCATCAGGAAATGTCATGTCCTCGTTTGAAGACATTGGGACTATGTTATATTATTGATTGTACATGTTGTTAGGTAAACTTGGGAATATTTAGGTGAGTTTACAGTTATAAATTGCTGGACGTTTCTGCTGCTGTAGGGAAACTGCTGCCTGTCTCCACTTTTTGCACCTCTACTTTTTTTTGTAACGATTGAAAACCAGAAAAAATTAAAACTGTGGACCACATTTTCAGGCCTTTTTGTGTGTTTTTAACCTCACTCACTGAACCCCAACCCGCTCACGGTCGACCTACGTCACATTTGGCAGGTTTAGGGCTTGAAATAAACAGCTAATTGCTGTTTTTTTTTTTTTTTGTAATTTATTTATACATTTTAATGCTTTTACATTTTTTAACCAATGGTGTCATACAGAAGACTTACTTAGTAGGTCCTACTTATCCCAAATAGCAAGAAGAAATGAAAAATGGACACCAGACAAAAGCTCGGGTCTCAGGAGGTTAATAAAGTGAAGAATAACTTTAGACCACTGCAAACTCGTTCTGTTTCATACAAAATCATGCACCGTGTCTTTTAATCGTCGTGTTTGTGTTTTTCTTGCAGGAGAACCTGGCTGCGGTGATGGAGCGGGAGGAGAAGGTGAAGGAGGAGACCGTGGAGCTGCCCACCATCAGCTCGGCCTCGTCCACTGTCCTCAAGAGTCTGTTCATGGTGCTGGATTATCTGTACAGACGCGACTGCAGGTCAGACACAATTCACAACGTCTGTTTCAGTTCTCTCGTCTTTATTTGTTCTACTAAAATCATTTACTTTTCATATTTGTAAAAAAAAAATGGGAGTGTAAACTGCACTGTTGTAGTCTTGTAATTTTTGTGTTACATTATAGAGTTTATTTTCTATTTTATTTGATTTATTGCATGTTTAGTAGTGTTCATCTTATGTTTGTTCCAAGTAACACAGCAGTTTCCGAATGTTGTGAACAGGGCTCTGCGCTAACTTTTTTTTTCAGGAGCTCATGTGCCCCTAAGGTAAAAATTTTAGGAGCACCGAAAAAAAAAATGGGGGCACAAGGAGCAAATAGGTTTTCGTTTTGACCGTTTTTTACAGTGCAGAACTTGCGCACACCAACTTATTTGAATGAATTTTATACAAAAAAACACAAGAATTCTCACTGTACTTTTACTGCATGATCGCAATGTTTTTATAAATCTATCTCCATTTTATCTGATTCATATTCATTTAGACTTAAAATAAGCCAAACAGACTGTACTGCACTTAAACACTCTGGGGCCCTTTTTGGACCCTCACCACAGTTTGAGAACCTCTTCTTTAAGAGAACTTCCACTGCACTTTACACAAAACTGCTTCAAAGTGAAAATGGTGGCTGGGATTTTTAAACCTGTATTTTCACATTTCTAACTGGAGTTACTTTCTCTCACTGGTTTTACAGTGGTATTTAGCCTCTGCACATTTACTAAACCAAACGCACATTGTGACACATTTATTTGGCATTTTCTTCGGCAAACTTCAGCCACATGTCGCCTGCTCTGTGCTGTAGCTCTGCTCTGTGCGACACTGACATAAAATTAGTTTTTGCTTTGCGTTTGGTCCTGCTCTTCTAATCAGCTCATTGAGGAGGAGCCTCTGTGCTCCACGTGGGGAGGAGAGAGCGTGAAAAGGTGAAGAGCGGCACTGATGTATAGACAGGGAGGATGTTTAACCTGACCTGTGATGCAGGCTGTTACAGGAGGGTGGCGCTGTGGGTGTGTGTGGGGACATGTGGCGTAGTGTCCGCGGGCTCCAGCGCACAGACACGTCCCGCGGTCCCCACACTGGGACAAATTTATCATGAAATATGATCACACTCAGTATTCAGACCTTGAGTCCGTGATGAGACCAAGACAAAGCTCTCGCTTTAGCGGAGGAGGAAGTCCAGCGGTGTGGGGGTGTCTGCTGAGTGGGGCAGGTGTGGGTCCTGCTGCGGGCGCTCCTCGTGTAAGGTGGACGTGGGTGTGTTTTGAAGCGGAGTTTATTCATATCAGTGAAATCAGCCACACCCGGAGCTCGTATGTTGGGGTCGTGCGCGGTCGGAGGAGTCGTGCCCGGGCTCGGTTCGGTTGCGCTCGTGCTGGGCACGTGCGGCGCTTTAGGGGTGATCCAGGCCTGGGCAGGTTCCACAGTCCTAGTGTGAGTTTGCCCCTAATGTTTGAGACATGTAGTCAGGGCTCTACAGTGCGCCCAAAGCACAGGAAAAAAAGTAATCAGATACTTTTTTAAATTTATTTTTGCAGTAGTTTGGGGGTGTATTTTTCCTGTAAAGATATCGAGATATATATCGTATATCGAGATATAGCGAAATATATCAAGATATATTTTTTGGTCCATATTGCCCAGCCCTAACACAAAGTAATTCAAAGTGCTTCACAGAATAAGAAATACATTAAAATCACAAACCAAACAAATCAAAATATATATAATCATCATAAAATTAAAAAAGAGTAAGACATTCATTGAAAGAGAAGAATGTGAAATGAAAAATCTTTCAGTTCTGCACAGCTAAACAGAAGAGTCAATGTCCAGTCTGTGTCGCATCTTCACGAAGACTGTTCATGGTTTTAGCTTCATGAATCTGAAACTCTGATTCCCCGAGTTTAGTCCTGACTCTGGGACCAGCAGGAGGCCGGCACTAAACCGGGACTAAAACGTGACGAAACCAGGACTAAAACAGGACTACAGCAGGACTAAACCGGGACTAAACCAGGACTAAACCAGGACTAAACCAGGACTAAACCAGGACTAAACCAGGACTAAACCAGGAGGTCAGTCCCTGACCTGCTCAGATGGTTCATGTGGCATTAACGTGTCTTTAACATGTCTTTAACTGAGTCAGAGAGACACCAGTACAGTTTATCATTTATATGAGAAATATTCCAAATCAAAATGCTTCAATTTGGCATTTTTTACTTTTAATATGTTTTAAAATGTTATGTAATAAAAGTAAATCTTTCCCAGCCTCATTAGAAATATTAATTTGACGACTCAAATAGTCACTAATAGACCTCTAAAATAGTTACATAAAACCCTCTGTGTATCTTTACCAAGATACTGGAAAAATTATCAGTATTCAGTATGTGAATGTGTCAGTATCGTCCATCCCTATTACAGGGTTTAGTGAAGGAATTACATTAGAAATAGAAAGTGTTCAAGGATCGAAAAATACGTATTAAATCTGTTTAACGTGAGTTTTGAAATATTCTCTAAATAAAATAGAAAATATTTTTGTTCATGCAACGTCACATAAAATGTTTTTCTGGGTTAGAGGCTTTTTGTGTTACAAGATAATTTACTTAGACACTGTAATTACATTTGTTTATTCAATTTAGAACAAAAATATTGGAAAAGTCTTGACACTGGTTAAATAATTCGGGTTAAAACTAGTCAACAGGATTTTATTCTTCAGGAGTTTCTTGTGTTCTTCCTGCAGTTTTGCGGACGATTACCGCGTGGCCTTACAGCGGAGCTACGCCTGGACAAACCAGGCTCCTCCTGACGCCCCGGACGGACTCGGCTTCATCGTGAGGAGACACAGACACAGAAACTCCAGAGTGAAGACGGAGGTGCTGAGCCTGAGCTTCTGGTGCCTGAACCCGGCCGTGGTGAGATCACAGTGGCCCCGAGACACTGAGGACCCGATACTTATGAAGAAATGATAAAACTGTTTGACTAGAGACTTATAGAGTGTTATAAGTGTTAATTATTCCCAACAAAAACCAAGCCCCCTGTAATAGTTAATACACCGAATAATCACCAGAATAAAATAATCCTGCAGTGACTTTATGCAGAGGCTTTCAGGACACTCAGGATTATACTACAGCATTATTCGTTCTCTCCACACTCAATGGTGTAAGGTGCTTTTCTGCCCTACAAAGGCAAAACACAGTAACATCATGTTGTCAAAAATGAGTTGATGTCATTTTTGGGGTATTTGAGACCTCCTTTATCATGTGAATAAATATTGTGCAAAGGCAAAAAGGCAGTAACTGTCTGTTACTGCATTTATCATTGCATAACTCCTCATGTTTGCCACATGATGCAAAGGCAGAGCACAGGAACTGCCAAATAAGGGTCAAAGATCAATTTTGAGCTCAATATTTTTCACATACAAATATTTCTTCATTATCGTGTCAGATTTTGGGAGCCCTGCCTGTTATACTTTTGTCTGGACAAAACAGAAACTTTGAAGTAATTTTTCTCAGTTTCACACAGTGATGAGTTCCAGTCTTTACCTTTGTAGGGAAGTGTGTGTAGAATCCCTCAGTCGTCCAGGTAGAATCCATGGCAAAGATGAGTGTTTTAGAGTTTTAGATGGAAGACGCTCTCCAGAACTGAAGAGGCATCTTGGACGAGCGGCGAACTCAAACTCTTGTCCAGCTGACAAATTGAACTCTACCCTTTGTTTTGTAGGGCAGAATCGTAGCCACAGCTGCCCTGAGGCAGGCTGATGAGGCTGCAGCCCCACATTCATACTAAGCAAGTGTCTTGCCTAAAGACACAACAACAGTCTTTGCCACTGTGGCCCCACATGTTCCCAATGGTCCAAGTACTAACCAGACTGAACCCTGTTAAGCTTCTGAGATCTGCTGAGATCAGGCTTCGACAAGGAGGTTTGACCAGCCCCAGCCCACTGTGTACTGTCCACATTTAATTATAAAGTGTTTAACTGTCCGATAATCAGGAAGAGAGTGGTTAGCATGCTAGTTGTGTTAGTGTTATTATGGCTGCAAAACTTCGCTCTGAAAGTTGTGAGTTGTGCTTCTAAAGTCATCGCAGTGGATAATTAGGATGTTCTGAATGCATAAGGTCAGTGAAGAAGAACTTTGGACTTCTGCAAACTGTTTTTCATGTTTTTAAGAGATTAAAAATCAGGTATAGTTACTTTGAACTTTATTTTCTCATTCATAAAGTTTGATTTAACGTTGGTCACAGACTAGAGGAGTGGTGTTCTGTCAGACTGTGTGAAATGAAAGTGTTATTTATGTTTCTGTCTTTGTTCCCAGGCCTTTTCTGACCTGAGCGGCCGAGTACACAGTATCGTCCTCACCTCGGGCACTTTGTCTCCGATGGGCTCCTTCTCCTCTGAGCTCGGGGTCAACTTCCCCATCAAACTGGAGGCCAACCACGTCATCGACCAATCACAGGTAAAACAACCACGTCATCAACAAATCACAGGTAAAACAACCACGTCATCAACAAATCACAGGTAAAACAACCACGTCATCAACAAATCACAGGTAAAACAACCACATCATCAACAAATCACAGGTAAAACAACCACGTCATCAACAAATCACAGGTAAAACAACCACGTCATCAACAAATCACAGGTAAAACAACCACGTCATCAACAAATCACAGGTAAAACAACCACTACATCTACAAATCACAGGTAAAACAACCACGTCATCAACAAATCACAGGTAAAACAACCACATCATCAACAAATCACAGGTAAAACAACCACTACATCAACAAATCACAGGTAAAACAACCACGTCATCAACAAATCACAGGTAAAACAACCACGTCATCAACAAATCACAGGTAAAACAACCACGTCATCAACAAATCACAGGTAAAACAACCACGTCATCAACAAATCACAGGTAAAACAACCACGTCATCAACAAATCACAGGTAAAACAACCACGTCATCAACAAATCACAGGTAAAACAACCACGTCATCAACAAATCACAGGTAAAACAACCACGTTCAACAAATCACAGGTAAAACAACCACAACATCTACAAATCACAGGTAAAACAACCACGTTCAACAAATCACAGGTAAAACAACCACTACATCTACAAATCACAGGTAAAACAACCACTACATCTACAAATCACAGGTAAAACAACCACGTCATCAACAAATCACAGGTAAAACAACCACGTCATCAACAAATCACAGGTAAAACAACCACGTCATCAACAAATCACAGGTAAAACAACTACAACTTCCACAAATCGCAGGTAAAACAACCGCGTTCAACAAATCACAAGTAAAACAACCACAACTTCCACAAGTCACAGGTAAAACAACCACGTCATCAACAAATCACAGGTAAAACAACCGCGTCATCAACAAATCACAGGTAAAACAACCACCACATCAACAAATCACAGGTAAAACAACCACGTCATCAACAAATCACAGGTAAAACAACCACATCAACAAATCACAGGTAAAACAACCACGTCATCAACAAATCACAGGTAAAACAACCACGTCATCAACAAATCACAGGTAAAACAACCTCGTCGTCATTGTGGTTTATTCTTTATTGAAACTGAGTTTGAAATATGAGTTACTGTGAGCACAGAACTGTATTTTTTGGACTATAAGTCTCTTTTTCTGACTATAAGTCGCACTTTTTTTTCATGGTTTGGGTGTTTCCTGCGACTTATATATGAAATATTTCACTTCGTCTAAACGTAAATGTAACATGGGCGAGGTCCAAACCCGAGGCACCGACTGAATATATTAAAAGTCTTTATTGCATCGAATGAGCCAATGCGTTTCCACCAGTGAAATATTCACATGTTGGTGATTTTCACACTGAGGCCACAGGGGGCGCTCTAGTGCACCTCAGGCTCCTCCTCCTGCTCCACTGTCACTTCACCTGCAGCACCTCACACCTGTTTGCTCAGGTACATCCAGGCAGAGACTTTTGTCCAGTGAATAATCCACTGAATCTGGTCCTTTAGCCCGACAGAAGCAGCAGCAGCAGCCATGGGGTTTGAAGTTCTGTTTCTGGAAAACGTAAACAAATGTGCGCAGACACATTATTACTCAATGTTTATATTGAGCGGAGAACTGGAAACGCCTGTAGAGCGGTGGAAGAGAGGAGCAATCGAGTAGAAGAAAGAAAGTTTGGAGTGAGAGAAACTTGTGTTTGATGGAGAAAAGTGGAGGAAACTCGAACTGAAATGAAGAAAACAAAAGCTCCTCGCGGCTAAAAGCTGAATTTATCTGGAGTTGGAGGAGTTACTCAGAAGTGACACCGAGGATGAAGAATTCAGTAGATTTAGTGATTTGGAGCGAGAGTTTGGTAAACTTATTCCGTTGTTTCTGCTCTAGTTTTTCTGAATAACTGTTCATATGTGACGTGAACTCACCAGACACATGTTCAGCCTTTCAGCATAAAATGTCTGTTCCTGGAGTCTGATTTCATCAAATAAATTCCCCCCCAAAAGTGCGATTTATAGTCCGGTGCGACTTATATATGTTTTTTTCTTCTTCAGTGTTCATTTTTTGACTGGTGGCTATAGTCCGGCATATACGGTATATGGGGGAAATCCTGAAATGCTGCTCTGTCCAATCACTTTCTGATACTTTTTTTAGCAGTTACTGATGTTTATTTCCTCCATTCCCAGGTGTGGGTGGGCACGGTGGGCGCTGGGCCTCAGGGCAGAAAACTCTACGCCACGTTCCAGCACACGGAGACTTTTGCTTTCCAGGACGAGGTGGGAGAGCTGCTCCTGCACGTGTGCGGAGTCGTGTCCAAAGGAGTGCTCTGCTTCCTGCCCTCTTATAAGGTACACACAGTTAAACGGGAACGAAGGACTAAATTCTCTCCTTTTGATACTCAAGTGTTTATGATGTTTTAATAAAAATATCCACAGTTTCTAGTCCTTGTTTTGGCAGTTTTAGTGCAAACTAGGGCCTTGTCCACACGTATCCGGGTATCTGATAAACTGAAGATGTTTTGCTGCGTTTTGACCTGTCATCCACACGAACACTCATCAAAAACGAGTATTCAGGGAAAACTCCGGCCAAAGTGAAGATTTTTGAAAACTCCGTTTATGCGTGTTTGTGTGGACAGAGATAACTGGGGTTTTGCGTTTTAAAACGTCACTGTCTGCGCCAAAAAATATTAATCTGCCCTGACGTCAAATGTGCGACATTTGTTTAGGCGACTGCAAAAGCCAAAGCCAAAGCCAAAGCCAAAGGAGACTGTGGACCGGAGTCGTTTCTTCTAAACTGTGTTTAGGAGCAATTCTGACTCCGAGTCTGTCCAGACAGAGGAGCTCGGCGCCATGTTTTCTGTTGTTTAAGTTTAGGCGGAAGTGACGGCGAAGTGATGGAAATAACGCCATCTACAGGTTTGGAATGTGTATGAATGTGGTTGAAAACGCAGATGTTCGGTTATGTGTGGAAGGTATTTTTTTCGAAGACGAGGTGGTGTGAATAAAACTATTTTTATAAACGGAGGGGGGGAAGTGTTCGGTTTTAAAAATACCCGACTACGTGTGTACATGGCCTGGGTCCATTTGCTCCTTTTTGGCCAAAAACAGTCAAAAGTGTGTTTGCTCCAGTGGCCTCTGCGTTTTCAAGTACTACATGACATCACTCAGGACTGACCTGATTACAGAAAGGTGTTTCTGATACAAACACCTGTCGCCTGACCAATCGCGCTGTTCATTATCCGTCCAGGCTCCTCCCTCCCCCCTTTACTCTCCCTTACAGACCTCCAGAAAAAAAAAATTATCTGACGCACTAATGGATATAAATGAAGAAATATATCGCAAGCACAAAATTCTCCGTTTTACAGATATTTACAGGTTTTTCAAAGTAAAATGTTCAGTTTGACATCGTTTCTCCTGGGGATATCTGGACATCACATTGGCGAGCGACAGATTTTTTTTTTTGTACCGAAATAACTACGCGACGCTGTCCAGTGCTACATGTTTCACTGATTGAGAAACTAAAATTGCAGAATGAAATCAGTACGTCACAGTGGCGGTGAGCACAGGGCAGCATCAGCAATACGGAGTCTTGAAAATAAGTGATTAAAGACTCAAACATTAAAAGCTCTGAAAAGGTTGATTTTGCATAACAGATCTGCTTTAACTTGTGCTAAAAAGTAGACTATATTAAAATATCTCTATAATATCGTTATCGCAATAGTAAACACGTTTATCAAATATCACACCTACTTTTACTTTTATCATGCAGCCCTAAAAATGACTGAGAAGAACTTAAACCAAGACTAAACTAGGCCAAAACACCCCCATAAAAAACCCTGGGACTAAAGCAGGACCAAACCAGGGACTAAACACGTCCTCCCGCAATAACTAAACCACTTGGAGGCGCTAGAGACCACATTTTAACACAGCTTTTCCTTTTACGTGCTTCCAGTCGCTGTGGCGGTTGTAGCAGAAGGTGTAAACGCAGTAATTCGAGTTTTGTATGTTGACATTTTATACAGAATATTAATTTAATTACAGAATTGAATCGTACATAAGGAAGTGGAGGGTCGATCGTGTCTGTTTTTGTTTATATTCCAACCGTTTTGTCCAGTATTTTAATGAAGAAATGTCCTTTGAGTCGTTCCTTTGAATATATTTCTGTAATGTCTTGGTCCTTTTTAAGCCGGCTTCTTAATCTTACAAAGTTCTGTCCGCTTTTTGAAACCGTAATGTCAAAATTACATAGAGTTAAAATGTTAATTGTACAAACTAGAGCTGAACCGTCTGGGGGGAAAATACCTAAACTGACGAGCGTCGCGATTACATTTGTGATTCACGTTTTATATGATATGAATCTGTTTTATTTCATGCGTTTATTTATTTACAAAACGTATACAAACATTTAAAACAGTTCATGCAATTCTACGAAAGTGTAACGTGAAAGAGGAACTCCCCGGATGCGATCTCAGGGTCATAGAAGGAAGTTTCTATAAGTTCAGTGACAAACTAATACAAGAATCACATTTCAGAGCAATTTGTGCAGGTCTAAACTACAGGATTAGCCGCTTTTATGTAGAATAAGACTCTATGGAGACGCAGGGAGGGCATCTGACACACAGGGGTCTTTCAGAACATGTTTGTAAAGGTCTAAACTACAGCTTTTATGCAGAATAAAACAGGAGATTTTGTTGTTTGTGGAGGATATTATGCTACTTTAATATTACATCACATTAAAATTTCAATCGCCTTTAATCTCGCGCCGCTACAAACTGCTTCTTTTTCACGGTTTCAAGAAACATTTTCCATTTTGAGCCATTTGGGGGCGCTACAGACCACGACATTTGACCCTGTGCTGGTTTTTCCCCAATACATTTCATCACCTTCAAACACGAAGCCTCCGCGCTGAGCCATCTGCCACTGGACTCATGCATTTTTAAACCCCTCCTCAGCACAGACACTTGTCCAGGTTTAGTCCGGGTCTGGTTCTGCTCTGTGTTGTCACGATACTAAAGAACAGACTCAAAACTAATAAAAAAAACATCTTTTTTTAGGCAAGAGAATGGGATTTTCTGCATTAAATGGCAGTTATTTCTTTGCTGTTCCCATGTGGTCTTATATCTGTGTGATCCCACAGTGGTCCAGGTCTAAACCAGGTCTAAACCAGGTCTAAACCAGGTCTAAACCAGGTCCGTGGGCGTGTACTAGTCTATGTGCTCTTATATTTGTCCTGACACAGCTCCAGATCATTCAGGAAAGGCTCATTTCTGGTTGAGTGTTGGTTGAGTTCTTGATTAAGTTCTGTTTGGGTTAGTTCTTGTTTAGTCCCGGTATAGTTCTAGTTTAGTCCTCGTTGAGTCCTGGTCTATTCCCGCTTCCCGCTTTAGTCCTAATTTTATTCCTGGTCTAGTCCTGGTTTAGTCTCTGTTTCGCCCTAGTTTATTCCTTGTTGATTCCTGGTTTAGTCCTGGTTTAGCCCTGGCTTAGTCCTCTTTGAGTCCTGATTTAGTCCAGGTTTAGTCCAGGTTAAATCCTGGTTTGGTCCTGGTTTAGTCTCTGTTTGGTCCTGGTTTCGTCCTGGTTTATTCCTTGTTGATTCCTGGTTTAGCCCTGGCTTAGTCGTCTTTGAGTCCTGGTTTAGTCCTGCTTTAGTCCAGGTTTAGTCATGGTCTGGTCCTGGTTTAGTCTCTGTTTTGTCCTTGTTTATTCCTGGTTTAGTCCTGGTTTAGTCCTGGTTTAGTCCCTCTTTAGTCCCGCTTTAGTCCCGCTTTAGTTCCTCTTTAGTCCCGCTTTAGTCCCGCTTTAGTCCTTTTGAGGCAGATCCCGTTACACTTAATGACGCTCTCACGCTCCACTCTGAGGCACTTTGTAGCTTTTGTATCTGGCGGTTTTTCTTCATGAATTAACAATGTGTGAAAACAATGGCGCCGTGTCACTTTTGTTTACTCGGGCTAAACGGATGTGTCTTGTGTCTTAAGGCCCGACTCTGCAGGTGAAGAAGAAGAAAAAAAAACAACTCCTTAAAGTCCCGCTGCAGCATTAATCTCCATCGAAATCACAATTTCAATGGACGCAATTAGCGAATGGCACAGACTGCACTTTCTGAAGCGCCATAATTTCCATCGTCATAAAACGCGGCTAAACCTGTAATTCAGAACTGTACAAACATGTCCCGAAATGAATTGTGATTCTTGTATTAAGGCCGCCACACGCTACAGGAGGATTCGCTCGATTTAAGGCGGCGATTTGCTTCTCCCCGGGTTCCAAACATCAGACATAACGTAATAACGGGTGATAAAACCGAGCGTCAGGGGCAGAGGAGTGACGGAAACGAGTGAAAATAATTATTACTCACCTCTCGTAAAGTCGTAAACATAAACTGCAGCATCTCAGCCACATTATCCATAGAATTTGTCCTACACAACTATTTTATTTATTTATTAACCTTTATTTAACCAGGAAAGTCCCATTTCAAGGGAGTCCAGGCCAAGAGGCAGCGGTGAATTCCTACAGTTGCAACATTACAGACAAATACAGAGGAGAGAAAAACAAAACATCACGGAGCTGGTCTCTAGGACTCTGAGATTAGACTTGAAAGCATCAGAGAAATTAAATTAAATGAAAGTTCCTTCTGCAACATGTTCCAAGATGAAGACGCAGAGTCGACAAAAGCTTTTTTGCCACGTTCAGTCGAAGCGAATGACGATCCCGTGAGCGAAGACGATATGAACCGGTTAAATGACTCTGTTCATCCAGTTTGAGGCAGTTTTTAAAAGTAAAAAGGTGAGATACTGTATTTTTCGGACTATGAGGCGCACTTAAAATCCTTTAGTTTTCTCAAAAATCGACAGTGTTCCTCATGTATGTTGAGTCCTTGTTCAGTCCTCCATTTAGTCCCGGTTTAGTCCTGGTCTAGTCCTGGCTGGTTTAGTCCTGGTTTCATCCTTGTTGAGTCAAAGCGAGTGGTTTTGCTGTACAGTGGTTCCTCGTTTATCGTGGGGGTTACCTTCTCAAAATAACAACAGGCGCAATCTGTGACGTCGTCAGCTTTATTTTTTACAATTATTATATTTTTAATATAGTTTCAAGGCTGTAAAACCCGTCTGCAATCTGAGCGGGGAGGAGGATCCGGTCACGGTCTAAACTGAGGAGCGCGTGGGGTGAAGAACATAGTTAATGGGGAGTTGTTGTTGGAGCGGTTTGTTATTCTTATAAACAGACATGCGCCTTCGATTGTGCGTTCATACACACACATACACATACACATACACATACACATACACATACACATACACACACACACACACACACACACAAAAGAGAAGCATGCAAAATTGCACTAAAAAAATCCACGAAACGGCGAGAACTCGGAAGGTGAACCGTGACATAGTGATGAACGACTGGAGACATGAAACGGCCGACGCGAAAACACTCACAGCTTTATATCCTGTGGTCTGCGTTCAGTCCTTGTTTAGTCCTCATTTAGTCTCGGTTTAGTCCTCAGCTAGTCCCAGTTTAGTCCTGGTCTAGTCCTGGTTGGTTTAGTCCTGGTTTAGTCCTGGTTTAGTCCCTGTTTAGTCCCTGTTTAGTCCTGGTTTAGTCCTGGTTTATTTGTAGTTTAGCCCTGGTTTAGTCCCTGTTTAGTCCTGGTTTAGTCCCCGTTTAGTCCCTGTTTAGTCCTGGTTTAGTCCCTGTTTAGTCCTGGTTTAGTCCCTGTTTAGTCCTGGTTTAGTCCTGGTTTAGTCCTGGTTTAGTCCTGGTTTAGTCCTGGTTTAGTCCCTGTTTAGTCCTGGTTTAGTCCCTGTTTAGTCCTGGGTTAGTCCCTGTTTAGACCCGGTTTAGTCCCGGTTTAGACCTGGTTTGTTTAGTCCTGGTTTAGTCCCTGTTTAGTCCCTGTTTAGTCCTGGTTTAGTCCCTGTTTAGTCTCGGTTTAGTCCAGGTTCAGTCCTGGTTTAGTCCTGGTCTAGTCCTGTTTTAGTTCTGGTTTAGTCCCTGTTTAGTCCTGGTTTAGTCCCTGTTTAGTCCCGGTTTAGTCCCGGTTTAATCCCGGTTTAGTCCCGGTTTAGTCCTGGTTCAGTCCTGGTCTAGTCCTGGTCTAGTCCTGGTTTGTTTAGTCCTGGTTTAGTCCTGGTTTAGTCCCTGTTTAGTCCCTGTTTAGTCCTGGTTTAGTCCTTGTTGAGTCCCGGTTTATCCTCAAAGCGAGTGGCTTTACTGTAGACAGTTTTATATCCTGTGGTCCGCAGACAGATCTCGCTGGAGTCTTTGAGATCGGAGATTTAAAATCTCACCAGATTCTCCCCGTGTCTGTGGTCTGCGCTTTTTGTCGCGTGTTTAAAAATCATTGAAGACCGAAAACCCCGTAGTGTGTGGCGGCTTTTAGTTTGTTCAGATTTCAGTCTCTTGGTCAGTTCTTCCGGATGTGTTTAAAATGTGAACTTTGAACCGAATTTTCTTACTAAAGTCGGCATTATGACATTAAACACATCTATGTAGCATTTTTTCACGGGGGAACTTCACTCCTCTGCACGTCGTGTTGTTCTTTGACTCCTCGGCGTTTGAGCCCCTGCTCCATTTACTCCAGCATCATCCGTCAGAAGGGTTAACCAGGCCCTGTGCCGGCGGCTCCTGATATCTGCTGCCTCAGATCAGCGCCGCGCTCGGCCCTGGTATTTCTTTATTATTGATGCTCCGGGGGCCTCTCCCTGTGCGCTGCATGAATATTTAATCTGCAGCTTTTAAACACGAGCACGTCTCAAAACAGTGGGATTAATTGGAGACGGTGAAGGCAGCGCTGGTGCCGCTGTGTCTGAGCTCAGCCTGGAATAGATCGGAGCCGCGTCGGTGTCGGTGTTGGTGTTTGTGTTCAGTGTTCAGTGTTCAGGAATGGACGGAGGTATTAAGTGCATTCAAGGATAGAGTTTTACTGTAAAATACCAAAGAAGAGTCGTTATTTATTCGTTTCAATCACTAAACAATCCAGGCGTTTATTTGAGACCAGGTGGCAATTTGGGGCGATTAATTCAAAACTGCAAAACTGGGAAAATATGGCACCCGAATTATTTTAACCAGTACGACGATCGTTTAAATATCCATCCATCTTCTCCAGCTTCATCCAGCAAAGCCCAATCCTCACAGCACCTGACCCCCCATGAACCCCTCTGCAGGTGGAGCCCACAGGACATATACCAGTTTGTTCATCGAAAGTTTGAGCTCTGCAGAGGAGAGGGTCAGAGGAGGAGCAGAGGAGGAGCAGAGGAGGAGCAGAGGGTCAGAGGAGGAGCAGGGGGTCAGAGGAGGAGCTGAGGGTCAGAGGAGGAGCAGAGGAGGAGCAGAGGGTCAGAGGAGGAGCAGAGGGTCAGAGGAGGAGCAGAGGGTCAGAGGAGGAGCAGAGGGTCAGAGGAGGAGCAGAGCAGGTGGCTTCTTCGCGCTGCTGTGGCGATGGGGCCCGAGATATTTTGGATCTGAATAATTCATGTCCCAACAACACTTCAGCTCACTCCTCTTTCTCCTCCTCCTCTTCCCCCTCTCCTCCTCTTTCTCCTCTCCTCCTCTTCCCCTCTCCTCCTCTTTCTCCTCCTCTTCCCCCTCTTTCCTCCTCTTTCCTCTCCTCCTCTTTCCCCTCTCCTCCTCTCTGCACTTTCTCTCCTTTCTCTTCTCACTTTCTTCTCCCTCTCTCCCTCTTCATCGGTCTGTTCTTTTGTTTTTATCTCTCTTCTCATCCTCCTCCTCTGTCCTTCTCTCTTATCTACCTCCCCTCTCCTCCTCACCCACTCTCCTTTCTCTCTTTTTCCTCTCTCTTGTCTTTCTCTCTCCATCTGTCTACATTTTTCCATCTCTTCTTTTTCTCTCCCTCTTTGCCGCTCTTCTTTTTCTCCACCTCTCTCTACGCTACCGTCCACTCTCTTTTCTCCCTCTCTGTCCCCGAACATTTTCTCTCTCCATCGCTCTCTGTCTACGCATTTATTTTTCTCTCCTCTCTCCATCCTCTCTCCTCCCCCTCTCCCTTCCCATCCTCACCTCTCTCATCTCTATCTACTTTTATATCTTATTTTATTTCTCCTTTTCCTCTCTCCACCCTCCTTCACTCCAGCGCAGCGTTCACCTCCTTCACTCCACCGCTCCGGCGCCGCGTTCGCCTCCTTCACTCCACCGCTCCGGCGCCGCGTTCGCCTCCTTCACTTCAGCGCCGCGTTCGCCTCCTTCACTCCAGCGCCACGTTCGCCTCCTTCACTCCAGCGCCGCGTTCGCCTCCTTCACTCCACCGCTCCAGCGCCTCCTTCACTCCACCGCTCCAGCGCAGCGTTCGCCTCCTTCCCTCCACCGCTCCAGCGCCGTGTTCACCTCCTTCCCTCCACCGCTCCAGCGCCGCGTTCGCCTCCTTCACTCCAGCGCCGCGTTCGCCTCCTTCACTCCAGCGCCGCGTTCGCCTCCTTCACTCCAGCGCCGCGTTCGCCTCCTTCACTCCAGCGCCGCGTTCGCCTCCTTCACTCCAGCGCCGCGTTCGCCTCCTTCACTCCAGCGCCGCGTTCGCCTCCTTCCCTCCACCGCTCCAGCGCCTCCTTCACTCCAGCGCCGCGTTCGCCTCCTTCACTCCAGCGCCGCGTTCGCCTCCTTCACTCCAGCGCCGCGTTCGCCTCCTTCACTCCAGCGCCGCGTTCGCCTCCTTCACTCCAGCGCCGCGTTCGCCTCCTTCACTCCACCGCTCCAGCGCCTCCTTCACTCCACCGCTCCAGCGCAGCGTTCGCCTCCTTCACTCCACCGCTCCAGCGCCACGTTCGCCTCCTTCACTCCACCGCTCCGGCGCCGCGTTCGCCTCCTTCACTCCACCGCTCCGGCGCAGCGTTCGCCTCCTTCCCTCCGGCGCCGCGTTCGCCTCCTTCACTCCACCGCTCCGGCGCAGCGTTCGCCTCCTTCCCTCCACCGCCGCGTTCGCCTCCTTCACTCCAGCACTGCGTTCGCCTCCAGCGCTCCTTCACTCAGCGCCTCGCCTCCTTCACTCCAGCGCCGCGTTAGCCCTCCTTCACCCTCCTTCAGCGCCTTCGCCTCCCTTCACTCAGCGCCGCGTTCGCCTCCCTTCACTCCAGCGCCGCGTCGCCTCCTTCACTCCAGCCGCGTTCAGCCTCCTTCACTCAGCGCCGCGCGCCTCCTTCACTCCAGCGCCGCGTTCGCCTCCTTCACTCCACCGCTCCAGCGCCTCCTTCACTACAGCGCCGCGTTCGCCTCCTTCACTCCAGCGCACCAGCGCCTCCGTCACTCCAGCGCAGCGTTCGCCTCCTTCCCTCCACCGCCGCGTTCGCCTCCTTCACTCCACCGCTCCAGCGCCGCCGCGTTCGCCTCCTTCACTCCGGCGCCGCGTTCGCCTCCTTCACTCCGGCGCCGCGTTCGCCTCCTTCACTCCGGCGCCGCGTTCGCCTCCTTCACTCCGGCGCCGCGTTCGCCTCCTTCACTCCAGCGCCTCCTTCACTCCAGCACTGCGTTCGCCTCCTTCACTCCAGCACCGCGTTCGCCTCCTTCACTCCACCGCTCCGGCGCCTCCTTCACTCCAGCACTGCGTTCGCCTCCTTCACTCCAGCACCACGTTCGCCTCCTTCACTCCTCCGCTCCAGCGCCTCCTTCACTGCACCGCTCCGGCGCCGCGTTCGCCTCCTTCACTCCAGCACTGCGTTCGCCTCCTTCACTGCAGCGCCGCGTTCGCCTCCTTCACTGCACCGCTCCAGCGCCGCGTTCGCCTCCTTCACTCCGGCGCCGCGTTCGCCTCCTTCACTCCAGCGCCGCGTTCGCCTCCTTCACTCCACCGCTCCAGCGCCTCCTTCACTCCACCGCTCCAGCGCCGTGTTCGCCTCCTTCCCTCCACCGCTCCAGCGCCGTGTTCGCCTCCTTCCCTCCACCGCTCCAGCGCCTCCTTCACTCCAGCGCCGCGTTCGCCTCCTTCACTCCAGCACTGCGTTCGCCTCCTTCACTGCAGCGCCGCGTTCGCCTCCTTCCCTCCACCGCTCCAGCGCCTCCTTCACTCCGGCGCCGCGTTCGCCTCCTTCCCTCCACCGCTCCAGCGCCTCCTTCACTCCAGCGCCTCCTTCACTCCCACCTCCAGCTGCTTCCAGGAGGAAAATCCTGCATTATTCAGTGTTTGAGTGCAGCTGTTGTTGTGTTAAACAGACTTCTCTTCCATTTGTGTTCCCCAAAGCCTAAACTACGTGGACGCTCCACTCTTAACGTGTTTATAAAGAGACGAGTCAAAATAATAAATACTAAAACCTGTCCTGAAAGGAACAGACTCGATTCTCAATAACGATTCTCCGATACACGATGATAATAATAAAAAAAAAACTCTTTATTTAGACGGCAGAATGGGATTTTCAACATTAAATGGTAGAACTTTCATGTCGTCTTGTATCTGTGTAATCCCTTAGAGATCCACTTCTAAGCCAGGTCTAAACCAAGTCTAAACCAGGTCTAAACCAGGTCTAAACCAGGTCCAAACCAGGTCCATGGGCAGCTATAGTCTATGTGCTCTTATTCTTGTTCTGATGCAGCTCCAGGTCGTTCTAAAGACATTACAAGGACCAGGGACTAAACTGGGACTGAACCAGGACTAAACCAGGGACTGAAACGGGTCTAAATCGGGACTAAACCGAGACTTAACCAGGGACTAAACCAGGGCCTGAACCTGGACTGAAACAGGATTAAACCAGGGACTGAACCAGGACTAAACCAGGACTGAAACAGGAACTAAACCAGGACTAAACCAGGACTAAACCAGGACTAAACCAGGACTAAACCAGGACTAAACCAAGACTGAAACAGGACTAAACCAGGACTGATCAGGGACTAAACCAGGTCCAGACTAGTCTTTTTGCTCTTTATATTTGTTCTGACTCAGCTCAAGATAATGTCTGTTCTGTCAATTGAACTTTTTTAGTATTGATACCTGCGAAAAACTAGGATCTAGTCTCGATACTGGTTTTACTATTGATTAGTATCTGATTTAAAAAACAAAAACACACTACCTCTTAATGGTCTTTTCTGTCGGGTTGTCAAAATAGTCAATAGTAAAACTTGTATCAAAACTAGATTTTCATTTTTCGCAGGTATCGATACTAAAAAAGTCCCACTGACAGAACAAAAATGAAGCTTTCCTGAATAGTTTTAGAACCATCTAGAGCTGCATCAGAACAAGTATAAGAGCAAATAGACGAGTAAACACCCACGGAGCTGGTTTAGACCTGGTTTAGACCTGGTTTAGACCTGGTTTAGACCTGGTTTAGACCTGGTTTAGACCTGGTTTAGACCTGGACCACAGAGGGACACTATGATTTAATGTGGAAAATCACATTCTGTTGTCTAAAGAAAGATGTTTTTAACAGTGTGGTGTCAGAATTGAGTATTGAGTCTTTTCCTTTTTCGTTCTTTATGAAGTTAATGCTTAATATTGACTGAACTATAGAATTAGTTTATTCTAAGTATAAAAAACAATCACATTAATATCAGAACATGTGTACAGATCTATACTACAGTTTTTAATCAGAATAAGACTGGAGATTTTTGATACTTCAACAGCTGCAGCCTTCAATATATATATTTTATTATTCAGAATCTAAATTAAAGGTACATTCTGTAGCTTTTCACTTGTTTCTATGGAGAAGTCATTAAACAGCTCTACATTTTTTTTACATTTCTTACATTACACGTGGTTTTATATCTCAAAAAAAGCTAGAAAAACAAACATTCTGACTGTGGACGGGGTCGCCTCTCCGCAGGTCTGACCTGTATCTTGATCTAGATTGGTTTCCATGGAGATATAAAAGGTTTAATGTTGTACTGAGGAACATTCCAGACAAATATGACAAAAAAATAACAATGCAGCTTCAACATTTACACAATATTTAACACAGAATTAAACTATTTTATGTTTTTTAGTCGGGGTGGGCGATATCTCGACATTTAAACTATATCGAGATATTTTTGAAACTCGATATGAATTCTGACATATCGATATATCGCTATAACGCTTACGTTTACTTCTGGTTTCGCCGCTTCACTTGTTTTGCCTTCTCTGTGCCGCGCTCGCCTCCGCCTCCTGCTTTTGTCCCCCGAGCTCCTCCCCGGAGATATATATCGTACATCGAGACATATATCATATATCGAGATATATATCGTATATCGAGATATATATCGTATATCGAGATATATATCGTATATCGAGATATAGCAAAATATATCAAGATATATTTTTTGGTCCATATCGCCCAGCCCTATTTTTTAGTATAAAAATGGGTAAAATAATGACATTTTTAGCAGTAAAACCGGTCGTAACTGATGTAATTCTGTTATTTATTCATTCATATTTATTTCTTAACTTGCCCACATCTCCCCATGTTAATCCTCATACGATATTCTCTGTTTATTCGGAGTCTAAACGAAATCCCGTGTTGTTTACAGTGTCGGGTGCATTAGTTTGTGTTCTGCGTGAAGCACATTATCATACGGGGGGCGGCTGCGTGTCCGTCTGCTCCTCCGTTAATATTTCATGACCCGGTTGTGGTTCGGAGGCTGGAGCCGCTGCAGACGCGTCCGAGCGCTTTTTAAAACCTCTCACTTCACACCTGCCCCGGGCCAGAACACCTCACGTCACTGACTTCAGGTTTTTATGCCAAATGCGTCACCCAGGACCCACCTCAGACCATTTTTTTGGTAAAACTAAATAAACAGTACAGAGGTCAACAAATGTATTAGAAAACCTCCAGTATCAGGTGTTTGCTGCTGCCATAATCTAACACTATTTCTGTTTATAAAATATCTTTTTATGTTCCTATAATAGTTAATCCTTCAGTAGATGCAAGATGTTTTTATCGAAACCATATCTTTAACGCTGAAATAGAAGTACACTTACGCTATTCATACATTTTCAGGCTTAATGTTTTCCAAAGTCTGATCCAAAGCGTCTCTGGGAACAGCGAGAAAATATCTGGAAACTCGATAACAAAAGAGACTTTGACATAAAAATGAAGCGGCGAGAACGCAGCTGTTCCCTGCGCCACAGGATCACACTAAATACTCACACTTTTGGTTATTATTTATCAACAAGGACGATTTTGTTGTTCCAGTTGGTCGTTTTCTTCATGAATAACCATGAAATTGTTAGTTTTTGATATAGTATGAAGTATGTTTCCTTGTTTTCATGACAGGTGCTCTAATACATTTGTTAAGCGCTGTATAATGTAATAATATAATGATACAAATTAAATCAATATACTATAATTAGACCTAAGAAACTACTAAAGTCTATGGGAAACACTGCGTTTATTCAATCACAGGTGGTTTTAGAGCTCAAAAATACCCCAAAATACCTCAAAAAACAGGCGTTCTGTTGTGAGCGGCGTCGCCTCTCCACAGATCTGACCTGTCACTTGATTGGGTTTGGGGTCCATCGAAAAGCAAAGGTTTAATTTCACACTGTGACACATTCCAGGCGAAGCAATAAGCATCTCCAGGGAGAAAAGCGTTTGACATTAAATTTTGGTTTGTTGAACCCTGCACGAACCCAGAATGTTCCACAGTGCGACATTAAACGGCTCTACTTTACATTTATTTAATTCCAGGTGGTTTTAGAGCTCAAAAATACCCAGAAAAACATATTGTTGGTCTGGTTTGGTCTCCACGGAGATGAAGGTTTAAAGCTGCACTCGGTCAAATCAAAATCTCAACGGACGCAATTAGCAAAATACAAAGAACGCGACGTTTTAAATGCCAGAATTTTCCTCTTTTTCTCTTTTCTTTTGCTTCTCAGTCAGTGTTTCCATGTGTTTAAGACTCTTTTATAGTCTCCTCTGTCTTGGGGGAGGAAGCTGCACCTTTTTTAAAGCGTTAAAAACACATTTGGCATAAACGCGCCTCGTCTGTCGCCGCTCTTTCCCTATTCCGCCTCTTCCCCCCGAGCTGCACATCGGCCGTGTTTTGTTTGTTGGCAGGTTTTCCCAGAGAACATCCCGTGAATAATTGAAAACCTTTGCTTCGGGAATCCGCCCCGGAGCTGCGGTTTCGAGGCGACGCGGCGGACCGGACCGTCCCTCTCCGCCGCAACTCTGAATGTTCACCGCATCCTCATGGTTTTTTCATGGCGACGGGGCCGGTTCAGCGCCGCTCACCTTCAGATTATCTCGCCGTGTAAACAGCTTCACTTCGGTTTCCGTGTTCGGCTCGTGTCCACGGAGAGCGGAGAAAATGGAAGGTGAAAAAGTGGAGTTAGAGGAGACGCGCTGAAGAGTTCTGATGCTTGTTTTCCGTAACGGTCTGAGTTTTTTGTCACGTAGAGCTTTGAGTTTTTTAGTGTTTTTAAACCGTGTCGCAGTTGTTTTCTTCTCCTTTACCCTCTGGAGTTGTTTTTGGAGTGATTATAACGTGTTTTAAGTAACCCTCCATCTCCCAGTGTTTTCACCTCCCCCGGTACACGCCCGCTGTGACGTTCGCACTTCGTTCTACAGTTTTATTTTCTTAATCGGGGATAAACGTAGGATTGGTCAGTGTTGCGTTGCCATTTTTGCACAAATGAAAAGAAAAATCAGTCCGATCTGCAGCTACAAAGCCAATAACATGAGGTCTTTTGTGAGAACTTAACAAGGATAATGGAAGAATTAAACTCGGCGGGCGGGAGAACCACGGGCCTGGAGCTCAGCGGGCGGGAGAACCGCGGGCCTGGAGCTCAGCGGGCGGGAGAACCGCGGGCCTGGAGCTCGGCGGGCGGGAGAACCACGGGCCTGGAGCTCAGCGGGCGGGAGAACCGCGGGCTCTAGGGGGCAGTGTGGCCGTCCTGGTCACTTTAATACATTCTGAAAAAATCCGTCTTTTTAAGTGTGCATAAGGTGAAATACGTGTCCAGTGTGGCCTTCAGAACAGTAACTCCTCAGCACTTAATCCTTTCCTCGTTCTGCTTGTGTTCGGAGTCTTGTGGCCATTTGGTCTTGTGAGATCTTACGTCACGAGATTTTGCATCTGTTTTGTATTTGCTGAAATTTTGAACAAGAATGTACCTAGGTCTAAATGACCCAAACATTGTTCCAAACGCGTCTGAATCGTTATTCCGGGTCCTTCAGATGCTGGAGAAGCTGCGGGATCGCTGGCTGAACACGGGTCTGTGGGAGAAGCTGGAATCTTTAAAAACGGTGATCGCAGAACCACGAGGAGGAGCCAGAGGCGACTTCGACCAGCTGCTGCAGAGTTACTACGACGCCATCAAGTACACCGACCACAGAGGTGAGAAACGGGTCAAACGCACAGGGCACAGAGGTGAGAAACGGGTCACACGCACAGGCCACAGAGGTGAGAAACGGGTCACACGCACAGGCCACAGAGGTGAGAAACGGGTCACACGCACAGGCCACAGAGGTGAGAAACGGGTCAAACGCACAGACCACAGAGGTGAGAAACGGGTCAAACGCACAGGCCACAGAGGTGAGAAACGGGTCAAATGCACAGAGGTGAGAAACGGGTCAAATGCACAGAGGTGAGAAACGGGTCAAATGCACAGACCACAGAGGTGAGAAACGGGTCAAACGCTCCGGGCACAGAGGTGAGAAACGGGTCAAATGCACCGACCACAGAGGTGAGACACGGGTCAAACGCACCGACCACAGAGGTGAGAAACGGGTCAAACGCACAGGCCACAGAGGTGAGAAACGGGTCACAGGCACAGAGGTGAGAAACGGGTCAAACGCACTGAGCACAGAGGTGACACAAAGCCATAGTACATAATACATTTGCAGATGGACACTTTAAAGGATTTGTACTTGATTTTTTCCCCATATTTTTGAGAAAAGTTTATAAAAATATTGTGTGAGCCGCTCTGGAGGTAAAATAACTCCACTGTGTGCCGTCTGCATCTGTGAAAGTCATGAAAAATAAGTTTTATTTTAAGTGTTTAAGTGTTAAGTGCTGTTTTTGGTGCAGGCGGAGCGCTGCTGATCGCCGTGTGCAGAGGAAAAGTGAGCGAGGGTCTGGACTTCACGGACGATAACGCCCGAGCTGTGGTCACCATCGGGATCCCCTTCCCCAACATCAAGGACCTGCAGGTGACCCGGGTTTACTGCACTTTTACTAAGAATTATACAGGTTTGAATTTAAAAAAAAACAAACACTATCGCACTTTTGGGCTTTGAAAATAAGAACATACATCATCATCACATTCTGAACGCTGCCTCCTTTTACAGATGTTAAAACTTCTCCCCACGTTTACCAGTACTTCTGTTCAGTTTGTTCTTTTGTTTTTGTCTGACTTTGTTTCAGACACACATCCCCCTCTCCTCTCTTTCTTTTTCTCTCTCCTGAATCCACCTGTACCTTTCTGTTGACCCGTGAGCTGAATTCCCAAAGCGACGCTGCAGTGAGGGGCCTGTCCTGAGCACAGAAAACGACCTTTACTTTTTTACACTCCTTCCTTTCGCTCTCTTTATTTCTGTCTCTCTCTGTCTCTCTGTCATCTGAAAAGACATGTTCACAGATTACGTCTTTAGCGTTCAAACTGCACAAATCTATCTGTCGGTGCTGATATCAACATCACAAAATCGATTTTTCATTTTAATTGTAGAGTCTAAGTGAACAAGTTCCTTCTGTTTTCTCCAGGACCAGAACGTTAGTGTCGCTCAGTCGTTTCACTGACGCTCGTCGTCGTTTCCTTTAAGTTTTCGTCTTTCTTCCCTCGATCGTTGTGGATAAATTCTTCAAGAAGAACGTTTCTCCTTCGTGGACCTTGTTGGTTGAGGATTTGGTGATGGGGCAGATTTATGAAGCTGCTGGAGAAAACACCGCATTTACACACACGTTTACACACACGTTTACACACGTTTTGCATTGGTGGTTTTCAGATCCCGACTCTCAGATGGAGGTCGAGAGACGCTTTTCCCTTTTGATAACATTGTACTTTGTCTTGAAATATTCAAAAGGTAAATTCACAAACGTTTGATCTGATCTTCAACCAACAAGGTCGACAACGATGAGCGTTGGTGAAACTGCTGAGCAAAAACTAACGTTATGGTCATGAATAGAACAGAAGTAAGAAGTAATTCATTCGTAACTAACTTGTTCACTCAGACTGATTCTAGAATTAACATAAAAAATCTATTTCATGATGTCGATATAAGGTGACAGAGAGAGAAAGACAGAACATATTACTGACTAGGCCAAAGAACTCATTGAATTACTACAGAAATCCACATTTAAAACTTCATTTTGGCTGCACCCGTCTGTGTTTAATAACATTGGCCTATAGGATGTTGTGATGTTCTCTGCAACCCGGCAACAGAAAACAATTTTCCGCAACCTTACGGCGGGACTTCGGGTCGTTGTGTCTATTATTTTATTGTCTGATAATCAGGAAGTGCGGTAATTGTTTTTAGCCTAATGCCGAGTTCACATGTGGCATCCAAAACGCCCCAAACGCACCGAGTTGGACGCATTTGTGTTTGAGGCAGACGCTTGAAACACGTTGACGCACAGTGAATTTCAGCCAGAGTTCATATTTTGAGCTCTGGCGTCTGTTTCGTCCACACTCAGACGCTCTGGTCTGAAAACTTCATGTAAATAAACTCTCAGAAAGTTGTGAAATGTGCTTATGAACTCGTCATAGTGAGTAATTCGGACGCTGTGGATGCATAAGGTAAGTGAGGAAGAACTTTGGACCACTGCAAACTGTTTTTCATGTGTTTAAGACAGGAAAAATCAGATATGGTGCTAGGGTTGGGCGATAATCCGGTATCCTGCGGTATCAGAAAGTAGCGGCGGTGTCATTTTCATTCCCGTCATTAAAAAATCAGCATCAGGAGCTAAAACCACAGCAGGACTTCCTCCCCTCCGCTCTCTCTCCTCTTCAAACGTGGTTCCGCTCGGAGATTTCCATCCACACGCAGTGAGAAAAAAACCTGACTGACGCTTCATGTGTGACGCTGAGCCCAAAAGTTTGTGATGGAGACGTTTTATTGAAGCCGAGAGTCGAGAGGGGACGAGGCTGAAGAGGAGAAAGTTCCCGAGGGCGAAGTCAGACTTTCACGGAGGAGACGGAAAAGAACAATTTATGGATCTGCATCAAAACGTGTTTGTGTCGGCACAGACTCCCTACACACGGCGTTCACCTCCCGAACTTTCTAACGACGCCTCAAAACGACGCAGACGATCAGGGCTGTGATTGGTCCTCTCCACCGCTCTACATTTCCTCCGCTCATTCTAGACTTTGAGTAATAATGTGTTTAATGCAGCTTTGGCACATTTGTTTATGTTTTACACAAACCAAACTTCAAACCTCATGGCTCATTTGCATACAGCTCATTTGCATACGGTATAAGCGCTGATAAAAACAGCTCGTGCGCTGACGCTGATGTGATCGAACGCGCCGCAAAGTTTGGTTTGATCAGAACTTGTGCCTCATCTTCGAATATAAAACTGCGACTCTGTTTCTGATGGTTTAGGAGCAGCTGCAAAATAATTGAGACTGAACTGAGAAAGTTTAGTTGTATCAACATTTTTTAAAGCCTTATGTATTGTCAGAATACTTTGCGCTCCTTTTAATACGAAGTCCAGTGCACCAAATATTCCCAGAGTCGCCGTCTTTACAGCAGTTCCACAGAAGCTCGTGAGAAAACCGGGTCACCCCCCCTCCCGTTATAAATCAGCGTCTCCACAGCCTTTGCGTGCCCACTGCTCCCCGCTGCACCAGACATTCTTTCCAAAAACCCTCGTCCATTTTATATCTCTGTTTCTCTTTGAATTAAACCCCTCCGTGCGGCCCGTAACGCCAAAAACCCCGGGCCTCAGCTCTTTACGAAGACTCCTTATCAGTCCTAAGTGTGTTTTTATGGCTCGTTAAAGGAGATTATTGTTTCATGAAAGAGGTAGCTGGACGCAGTAAAACACGCGATTGGGGAAAATGCACGGGATCTGCGGGTCTCCCTTTGATCAGGGTGACAGTACCACTCAGAGATAGTAAAACGCGATGCTCCGCGCTCAGACGCACGCAAAGCAAAGAGTTATAACCGTCGGGGAATGTGCAGAAGTGCAACCTGCGGACGAAAGAGGGTTTCAAAGACAATATGCGGGCACCGGGCTCCCGCCATTACACTCGGACCTGCTCTGATTTTAAACACGTCGAGTACACGAGCTGGAATTTTCACTGTCTCAAAAAAACACCGCAGCGTTTCGTTAAAAGCCGAAAGACGCCGCGCGAATCTTGTTAAATTCGCCGTATTCTGCTTTTTCAGGGTTTTTAACGGCTCCCGTATTCCACGAAACTGCCTCTTGTGAGATTTAAGACGCGTTACGGTGTTGTTACCTCATCGAAAACAGACCCGGGGTGGTGTTTCGTTTCATTCGCCACGTTCCCAATGAATTATTCTGAATTAAATGGTTCAGAATTGCCCCTCCGCCTTTCAAGCGCCGGGTGGAAGAAGTCGTGTCACATTTAAAGCGACACACGGTAAATGGATCAATTCAAAACCGTCAGAAAACTTGGCAGCCGTTCCTCCTTTATTCTGAATCCCAACTATAAGTAAAGAGCTAAATTAACATTCTAAAATCCCCTTAAATTTCCCTTTTTATTCTTCTTTTTTTCTTTAATTCAATTTTTATGTTTTATTTAGCCCTTCTGTGGGCTCACCACCTGCAGAGGGGTTCATAGGGGGTTCAGGTGCTATGAGTATTGGGCAGCAAGATGCCCCCGCGACCCAGCCGGATTAAGCGGGAGAAGATGGATGGATGGATGGATGTTTTATTTAATTTATTTATAATTAATGTATTATTATAATTGATTTATTATTCATTTTTTAATGTAAAATAATATATAAAAATATGTTTATTACTTTTTTTCTTGCTCATTCATCATCCATCCTTTGGCTTTTGATCCCTTCTTTTTTTCTCTTTAATAAAAAACTCTTTAATAAATCCAAATCCACTTTATTTCTGTAGCACATTTTACAAACAGCAGTTTCCAAAGTGCTGCACAGAGATAAAACCAAAAGAAATGCTAAAATTTTGTCACACCAGCCCTAAAACAATAAAACCAGTAAAATCAAATTAAAGCAACACCATAAAAAATCACAAAGTAGAATTAAATTAAATAAAACACCTGCACAGGGGTTCATAGGGGTCAGGTGCTATGAGGATTGGGCAGCAAGCTGCCCCCGCGACCCAGCTGGATTAAGCGGGAGAAGATGGATGGATGGATGGAAAATGGATAAAAGACACAGAGGAGCACACAAACTCACGCAGTGCTAAAAGCCAGAGAATAAAAGTGGGTTTCACGACGAGACTTAAAACACTCGATTGAGAATAAAAAACTCGATTCACGATTCGATTCGACCGAACAGCAGCGTCCAGAACTTTCAGCGTGTTGTGAAAACTTCTCCACCAAATAAATTAGAAGCGTTTCATGTGGTTCACAGTCAGGATGGACTTTGATTATATTCTCTTAATCGATCACCGGGAGAATTAAATCAGAATCAGAATCAGAATTACTTTTATTCATCCCCGAGGGGAAATTTTCTTTGTTACAGATGCAACCGACCAAGAGCATGTACATCGAACAAGTTACAAAATAAGCTAAATACAATAAGATAAAAGATAAAATAGCTCTCTCTGGGAAACTATTTACATCAGCGACATATTTATGACTATCAGCGACATATTTATGACTACAACATATTTATGACTAATTAAGTTTTATATTAAAATTATCATCATTATTATTACTGAAGAGTCGAGAGGGGACGAGGCGCTGAAGAGGAGAAAGTTCCCGCTCAAGGGCGAAGTCAGAGTAATAATGTGTTTAATGCAGCTTTGGCACATTTGTTTACGTTTTACACAAGCCAAACTTCAAAGCGCATGGCTCATTTGCATACAGCTCATTTGCATACAGCTCATTTGCATACAGTATAAGCGCTGATAAAAACAGCTCGTGCGCTGATGCTGATTCTCTTAATCTCTGGGAGAATTAACGATCCATTATCGATTAATCATTAACATTTTCGTATTAAAATGATCATCACTATTATCACTATTACTAATCTGTATAAATTAACTCAACTCTACAACATATAAACCTCATGACTCCAGAGCCTCATCAGTGTGAGATCAGAATGTGTTTAATGTGCAGCTTTGGCACGTTTGTTTTATGTTTTACAGAGACAAAACTTAAAACCACATGACTCATTTGCATAAATTGTAAACGCTGAAAAAAGCAGCTCTTTCCTTGTGCTGCTGCTTCATCTTCTGTCGGACTAAAGGACTCGACTCAGTGGATTATACTTCTGTGATGTGTTTGTTTGTGTCGTTCTCAAGGGAAAGTGAAAGACTACAGGAAGTCTTGGTGAATGCAAAATGTACTCGCTGTATTATAAAAAAAGAAGAATTTCCGAAAAAAAAACAAGCTCAAACGTAGAGATTTTTATTTAGAATTGTGAAATGCTGATCCTAAGGTGACCTAAAGAATGTTTAAAAAGGAATTAAAGCCACAATAATACGTAATATGTCCAATTAAGAAAAGACACAGATCTCATCACATCTCTCATGTTCACTCCGTTCCCCTCCGTTTGTTTTTTTTTTTTTTTTTTTTTTGGCCCATCAGAATTCTCCATGCAACACAGCAGATACACAAACACATTCAGAACCCGACCAGACCTGTTTTTTCCCTGTGTAACGGATGGTCTGATCAATATTTTAAGTGAAAGAAGCTCCGGGCAGAGATGGAGAGATGCACTCATGTTGTAAAGTGTCGTGGTGTGAGTGTCTTTAGTGTCAGTGTCCTGCAGCTCAACACAAGACACAAGCCCCCCGGAGACTCAGGACGAGGGAGGGATGGAGGGAAGGAGAGAGAGGAGAGGGGGAGGGGAGAGGGGGAGGGAATGAGAATGAATGAGACTATGGAGCGAAGGAGAAGAGGACTGAAGGAGAGGGACAGAGAGCAGAGGGAGAAGAAAACAGAGGAAGAAGAGGCAGAGCAGAGAGGGAGAGGATTAGACTGGAGTAAAGGAGAGGAGGGAGGGAGGAGAGAGAGGTAGAAGAGGGTGAGAGGATGGAGAGGAGAGAGGGACAGGACTAGGACTGTCAAAAGTGTCTCACAGCAAATACTAATCAATACTAAAACACTAAATCACGATTTAAAAAAAAATAAAATCACGATTTTGATTTCATCACGATCTTGGAGGGATCCCCGAAAAAAAAAGATGTACATATATATATATAGATATAGATATAGATAGATATATATATACACACACACACACACATATATACACATATATATATAAAAATAATATAATAATTTTACTTTTTTTGGTAAAACAAAATTAATTCTACGAGGCTTTCTGAAAAATACCTCCAGTGCCTGATCTTAAGGGACCTTGGATTCTGGCCCATATCTTGCGTGGGGGGCAGTCCGGGGCCTCCAGACCACAGGCTTCGTGTGGTTCCGGGTGTCGGGACCCTGGAGGTGAGAAAAACGGGCCTGTGTCCGAGCTCCGACACACGGGGTGAAGTGTAGAGTTCGGACACTGCTGCCTGAACGCACCTTGCGCACACCTGCTCCGCTTGCAGTCCCGTCCCCGGAGCTGCAGGAGGAGCCGTTTCCCACCACCGCGGCCCGGGGGCCTGGGGGCCCGGGCAGAGATTGGGTCCAGAGAGCAAATAGTGCAGGTGTTTTATAAGTGCCGCTCCTCTGACCTGCACATGTGCTTCTCTCTGTGTGTGAGCGAGGAGCCCACGGCGACTCTACGCTCTCTGCACTTTGGCAGATCCTCTACACTTTCTTATTCTTCACGATTTAATATTGTCTGATCGCACACCCCTAACTAAAACTATTTAATCTAACCAGGACTAGACCAGGACTAAACTGGAACTAAACCAGGACCAGACCCAGGACCCAACCGGGGACTCTTGTGAGCTTTTAGTCATGTTCTAAAGTTGTTCCCTCCTCCAAAACTGACCTGGAGTTGTGTTTTGTTTCATTCACATGTTTGAGTAACACTTTATTATTAGTCTGTCTACATCTCGAAAGCTCAAAATGCTCTGTTCCACCTCGTGATGTCATGAAGCTCCTGTTTTCAAGTGAACAGCTCCTTTTTTCCCCCCTTTAGTTCTGTGGAGATTGGCAATTCCAGAGCTGAAAATGATTCTAGTGAAGGTGTTTGGAGTTTAACCCTTTTAAAACCACGGGGATCACAGTAAATTAGATTTTTGCAATCTCAGAAATGTTCAATCTGCACTTTTCAAGAATTTATAAAAAGACATTTGCAGAAAATTCAATTCCGTTTTCGTCCTTTTCTTCTTATAAACACATTGTTTTAGGTGTTTAATTGCAAGAATGGTGAGAAAGTTCTACCTCTCCTGGGAAAAGGGTCAAATTTATTTACACAAAGGGCATTTTTTGACGCAATTATTGATAAAAATAGACAAAAACGACCAGGCGTTTTAATAAATATGTTATTTTGGTGTTAGAAGGGTTAAAATCACAGTGGAGGGTTTGTGTGTGTAAGTTTGTGATGAGGAAACTAGAACATAAACAGAAAATAGCGTAAAATGGGCCCTTTAAAAACCTTCGCTATTATAATTATGCTAATGAGATCTGATGGCTGACAGATGGCGCCTCTTTTCGCCCAAACACGAGCCGCAAACGCAGTTCAAAAATCCACTTCTGATTCTCGGCCCGGGCACAGAGGCCATCGCCCCAGAGCCTCTCACGCCAGCTCTATCTCCCATCACCCGTCTCCACCTCTCCGCCTTCTCCTCCTCCGACGTCACCCGCCCGATCCAACCTGACAGCCCACAGATGTGAAAAAGCCACTCGTAGCTGGTAGCGAGTCTCCGAGAAAGTCTCCGAGATCGCGCGAGGACCGGCGGCTCGAAGGAATTAGCTAAAATGTCAAAAGATCTGGTGTTTCGGAGGTGACCGGGGCCGTCCTTACAAAGATACACCCCACGCAGCCTTTCGGACGGGTCGGTTTGACGCGCAGGGGATGCCCGGAGCGGGAGGGGACATACTGTGGCTGTCACTGAGATTGGTGAGCGCTCGGTTTGTCGCGCGGCGCGGAGCTGACAGCCGGGTGGGGTCGGCTAAACACGGCTTTTGGAGCGGAGATGTGTGGAAGTGACAGGCCTCAAAACACGGCCGCGACGACATGAGATAATGCAGGAGAGCTGGGAAAAGCACGGGAAAACGGGCACTGGTCGAGGCTAAAACTACTGGAACTGACCAGGACTAGACCAGGACTAGACTAGGACTCGACAAGGACCCGATTAGAATCCAACCAGGACTAGGATTGTCAAAACTATCGAAAATCTGATGCTTATCAATACTAAAACCACTGAAACTAACCAGGACTAGACCAGGATTTGCCCAGGACCCGACCAGGACTAGACTAGGACTTGACCAGGACTAGACTAGGACTCGACCAGGACCTAATAAGGACCCAACAAGGACCCAACCAGGACTAGGATTGTCAAAACTATTGAAAAGCAGATACTAATTGATGCTAAAACTATTGAAACTGACCAGGATTAGACCAGGACCCGACCAGGACTCGACCAAGTTTCAACCAAGACTAAACCAGGACCTGACCAGGACTAGACTAGGGTTCGACCAGGACTCGGCCTTGACCCAACAAGGACCCAACAAGGACTCGACCAGGACTAGAATTGTCAAAAGTATTGAAAATCAGATACTAATCGATACTAAAATTATTAAAACTAACCAGGACTAAACTGGAACTAAACCAAGACTCAACCAGAACTAAACCGAAACTAAACCAGGACCCGACCAGGACCCAACCCGGACCCAATCAGGACTTGGATTGTCAAAAGTATTGAAAATCAGATACTAATCGGTACCAAAACTACTGAATCTAACCAGGACTAGACCAGGATTAAACCAGAACTAAACTAGGACTCGACCCGGATTAGACCAGGGCCCGACCAGGACCCGACCAGGACCCAACCAGGACCAAACCAGGACCCAACCAGGTCTAGAACTGCCAAAAGTATTGAAAATCAGATACTAATCAATCCTAAAACTATTGAAACTGACCAGGACTAAACCGGAACTTAACTGGGACTAGACCAGGACTGGGATTGTTAAAAATATCGAAAATCTGATGTTTTAAGAGTCTGCGGAGCCTCCAGGTGACATGATTACTGGCTACAACTGACTAAAACTAAAAATAACTTAATGAAAAGAGTTCAAACTAAATAAAAATGTCAAACTGAAGGGACTTTGCCGAGTTCACCCCCGTGCCCCTGATCGCTCCTGACACGTTCGTCTTTTTGCCTCCGCGTTTTGAGGCAGTGACGGGTCTGTGATGTCATCAGGAGGCGCCGTACCTGCCGCCGCTCCGGGCACAAACTCGCCGTCCCTGTCAACAGCACTTAGCCGACAGGAGTGGGCGACAGGAGTGAGCGACAGGAGCGAGCGACAGGAGCGAGCGACAGGCGCCTGCTGAACTTTTCACTTGTCAATTCTCGAAAGGTTAGCGCTAAAAACCAGCGCAGCAGAAGCAGACAGGTGGAGACGCTGCCAGGCCGCCTCTCCTCCTCTCCTCTCCCTCGCTTTTCACTCGCTTTCTACCTCCATCTCCTCCTCTCCTCCCTCTCTTTGTCTCTCTCTCCCTCTCTTCTTCTCTCTTTTTCTCTTTTTCTGTTTCTGTCGATTTAAAAAGCTTTATTGCTTGTTTCTCCCCATTTCTCTCACTCTTCTTCTCTTCTGTTCCTTCTTTCATATTTGTATCATCCCTTCTTTTTTTCTCAGTGTCCCTTCTTCTCCCCATCTCTTCATCTCCCTCTCCCGTGCTTTCTCCTCCTTTCTCTCACTCCCTTTCTCTCCCTCTCTTGCTCTCTCCTCTTCCTCCTCTCCTCTCTCCTCGTTGTGATCCTACTCCTCTTTTGTCTCTCCCCTCTCCTCTCCTCCCCCTTTCTCTCCCTCTTTTCTCCTCTCTTCCTCTCCTCCTCTTATCTCCTCCCTCCTTCCCTCTCTCTCTCCCTCTTCTCTCCTGTCCTTTCTCCTCTTCTCTTCTTTTTTTTCCTCCTCCTCTTCTCCTCTCCCTCTCTCCTCCCTCTCACTCATTATACCTCTATTCTTGCTCTTCCCTCCCATCCTTTTTTCTCTTCACTCCTTCCCTCCCTCTCATTATCCCTCTCTCCCCTCCTCCCTCTCCTCCCCTGTCTTTTCTCCCTCCCTCTCATTATCCCTCGCTCTCTTTCTCTCCTGGCCTTTCTGCTCTCGTCTCTCCCTCCCTCCCTCTCATTATCCCTCTCTCTCCTCTCCTGTCCTCTCTCCCTCTCCTTTTGTCCTCCCTCTCCTCCTCCTTTCCCTCTCTTACCCCTCTCTCCTTCTCCTTTTGTCCTCCTCTCCTCTCTCCTCTCCCTCTCCTGTCATCTCTCCTCTCCCTCCCTCCTCCTACCCTCTTATTATCCCTTTCTCTCCTCTCCTGTCCTCTCTCCCTTCCTTCTCTTCCTCCCTTCTCCTCCTCTTCCTCTCTCTTATTATCCCTCTCTCCTCCTCTCCTTCTCCTGTCGTTTCTCATCCGTCTGTTTCAGGTCTGATCTCGTCACAGGATCCCGGAGCTCTGTTCTTCTTCTTCTTCTTCTTCTGTTCTGTTCGGTGCCTCGCGGGAGAATCACGACGGAAATAAATTCACATTTTGAGAAATATGTTCCCGCGCATTTCAGAGCACGTTTGTACAGGTCTAAACTACAGGTACAACAAGATTTCTTTGGAATAAAAACTCAAATTAAACTGATAATTTAGGAATTGCGTTAACTCAAATTGTGATAATCCACTTTATATTTCTGTAGCACATTTCATAAACAAACAGTTTCTAAAGTGCTGAACAAATACACAGTAATAACAATAATAATGATCAAATAAACGCTCAGATTTGATCACACTCGTCTTAAAACAATAAATCCAGTAAATTAAAATAAAAGCAAAACCATAGAACAGCAATAAATTACTTACTAAGCCAAACGGACTGTGAAACTTGTGTTCATTTACTTTTTATTCAGCAAGAAGAGCAGCAAAACAGGTTTTTTTCCCCCCTGAAACGTCTTAATAATTGTGAGTGTTTTGTGTGTTTTCAGGTGGAGCTGAAGATGAAGTACAATGATCAGCACTGTAAAAGTCGGGGGCTTCTGTCCGGGAGTCACTGGTACGAGATCCAGGCGTACAGGGCTCTGAACCAGGCTCTGGGCAGGTGAGGAGCGAGGGGGGAGTCCCGAAATATGTGAACGTACAGAAACGGATCAGGATTTTATATGTGATGTTTTATTTTTGTTCTGTTTTCAGGTTGAGCCGTTCACTCCCAAACAGAAGTCATTTTGCGTCTTGAAATCTGCTCGAACACACTCACCCAACACTGTGCGGCGAGTGACGATTTAACGAATCCTGATCAGAAATGAAACTGTCCGCAGCTCCTTCAGGGTTTAAAAGCGAAAACGTCAAGAATTCTGTGTTGAAATGCCACAGAAACCTGAAGAAACGCCAAACCGTCACTCGATTAATCTGGGTTTCCGAACTTGTTCTCCTGACGGACTTTTTGAGGCTTCGTGAGAGTTTTTCATGAACTTCCTCGACCTTCTTCAGTCCTGCAGAAGCTCCTTCCTCTTTACATTTTTGGTACCGTCCAAATTTGTTTTAGAGACGTCCTGATCAAGATTTTTTGTCTTCCAATCCAATTTTTTTTTAAGGAGTTCTCTTTCCAATACCGATCCGATACCTTTTTGTGTAGCGTCGTGAAGGAAGTTCGTACCTTGGCTCCAAAAAGTCCATTAGACGACGAAAGCCTCTGTTTTCCACGACAGACAGCGGTTGATCGTCTAAAGCGATGAATTCGACAAACCTCTGTGTTATTTTCTTGGACTTGTCGCCATTTCGACTTAGGGACGGGCATTCGATTAATTTTTCTTAATTGATCGTCGGGAAAATTAACGATAAATTTTTGACTAATCATATTCAAATTATCATCACTATTCATACTATTACTAATCTGCATAAATAAACTCAACTTTACAACATCTAAATATCACTGCAGAGCCTCATCAGTGTGAGATCAGAATGTGTTTAATGCAGCTTTGCGCACATTTGTTTACGTCTTAGAGAAACAAAACTTAAAACCACATGGCTCATTTGCATAAACTGTAAGAGCTGAAAAAATCAGCTCTTTCCTTGTGCTGATGCTTCAGCTTCTGTGGGACTAAAGGACTTGACTCAGTGGAATATGAGTGTTCTCCCTGTGACAGAGGATGTTCTGCTGATGCTGAGTCTGTTCTGTTGGAGATGCTGCGTAAACATGTGAAACTGGGACACTTGTAAAAACATACCTGGGATACTGATGTGCAGGGAAACGCACTCTGAGGAACCTAAGCAACCTACATTCGGTTTGTCGATTAAAATGAACGTGATCGACGAAATTCTTATTGATCAATTATCGATTAATCATGCCCATCCCTATTTCAAGGCAGATTTTCTCTTCTCTGAAACGCCTCCTCCAGTGTTTTGCTGCTGTGGCTTTGCTCTTGTAAACCTCAAACTCGTCCGGACGATTCTTTTGTAAGTGACGAATCAAACTGGTCGTGTTAAAGTGGCTCTGCTGGTTCCTCCAGGAGAAACTGTTTGTTTGCAGCGTTTGCGTCGCTGTTTGACTCTCGTTTTGCTGTGGTGAAAAGTCCCGCACAGCGACACGGCGGCGTTTTGATTCACGGCTGCAGTAAAGCGCGACGGTGCCGCAAAAACACGTGAAACTGGATCCAACACTGTCCGATACTCATAAAAGAGCCGGATCAGGAGCCGATACCGATACTGAATATCGGATCGGGTCATCCCAAATTAGTTTGTTGGCTGGTGATGTTTTTCCCAAGGCCGCACAGTCTTGGGTGAGTGCGTTCGAGCAGATTCCAAGACGCGAAATAACTTCTCTTTGGGAGTGAACGGCTCAAACTGAAAACGGAACAAAAATAAAACATTACATATAAAATCTTGATGTGTTTCTAAACATTCTGTGAAATTTTAAGCTTATTTCAACAAGAATTGCCCTGTGAAATGGTGTAAAATTGTTTAAGACACCCCCGTATACCATTTATTTTGTATTATTTATCACGCCCAACATCCAAAACGTTACACTTTTTAATTTAGGTAATTTTTCATTGAATTTTTATTTATTTAAACATGATTTTTCCAGATGCATTCGCCACAAATACGACTGGGGAGCTCTGGTTTTGGTGGACGATCGATACAGGAACAACCCAAACAAATACATCACAGGTTTGTGTTTGTGCCGTTCCTCCGTCAGACACCGGGGGGCACTATTCCTCCACACTTCCACCGTCACTTTTACCCTGAACAGGACTAGAAACACCAGCCGTAATTTGAAAATGAATGTCATTTTTTTATATTTTCTCTAGTTTTGGTGATTGAAAACTAAATACAGACAGTTCTGAGGAGTAAAGGGGGTTTGAAAGCTGTTGTTAAACAGTTTGACACCAGATTTTTTTCCACGGAAATGTCATTATCCTGCCTGGAATGTTCCGCAGTGTGACATTAAACAGCTCTACTTTACATTTATTCGATTACAGGTGGTTTTATAGCTCAAAGATACCCAGAAAAACAGGAATTCTGACTGCATTCTGACGCTAAAACGATTGGAAAACAAGAAACAGGACGAAATGTGACTGGTCAAATTTGCGATGGTTATTTTTTTTAGTAAGATTCAGTTCAAAATTCATGTTTTAAACCAGAAGAACTGACAAAAAGACTGAAATCTGAACTGATCTAATTAAAGAGTCACATTTCAGAACATGTTTGTATAGATATTAAAAAACAGCAGCAAGACTTGTGAGACTTTGTTAATTGCGTTCATTCAGATTTCAATTTGATAACGATTCGTTGTGCAGACTTGAAGAAAAGTGACGAGAGAAGCTTAAAAGGTCAAATGTGTGTTTATTTTGCGTGTTTTCTAAGGTTGAAATGAAAAACAAAAAAGTGCTGTAGGGGAATTTGCTGTTTAAACGTCCTGTATTTTACAAAAAACTGACTCTTGTGAGGTTTAAGTCACGTTCCAATGCTGTTCCCTCCTCAAAAACAGACCCGGAGTCGTGTTTTGTTTCATTCACACGTGTTTGAGTGACTCCTTATTATTAGTCTGTCCACGTCTCCAAAGCTCAAAACGCTCTGTTCCACCTTGTGATGTCATGAAGCTGTAGTTTCCAAGTGAACAGCTCCTTTTACCTTTACTTATCATCTCTTAAATCACTTCATAAAGCATATTTTTAATCGATTTGCTGGTTTTATTTATGTAGTGAGTTAGTTATTCTAATTAATTGAATTGTTTGCATTGTTTTTGTGTGCTGTTTTTATTCTTTGCTGCTTGTAGGGCACATAGTTTAGTTTATTAAGATCCCCATTAGCTGCTGAAGTATAATATCTGTTCCTCCTTGGTTCTCCTCAAATTCATTACATACATTTTTGTACGACGCGTGAACCTCACACACAGCCACAAGACACGAAAGCTCAATGTGCAGTAAACGAGTAGTAAACCTTAAACCCTAAAGATTTATTCTTCAGGTGAAGAGAGGAGGAGGTGGAGCCTCACTGGGTCAGAAAAGAGTCACAAATAGCAGTGCAGGTGCTGTACGAGGGTTAACCTGAAATCTAAAGAAGATATTGGCCTTACCCGAAAGTGTAAACGTACAAACAAGGTAAGGTACAAACCCGAGGCACTGGCTGAATTTATTAAAAGTCCTTTATTACACGGAGGGACGTGTGATAAAGGTAAAGTGTTTCAAGCGGTAAGATGGTTTTCCTCAGGGCGTAAGTTTCTGAGGTTCTACATTTTGAAACTTATGCCCTGACGAACCTTCCGGTAAAGGCGACTTCTTGTAAAGGTTTATCATTAGTTCTGATTCCCTTTTGCAGTTATGGAGTCCGCAAACTTCCGAAGCCCGTTTCTCGAGCCGTTTTCCGCTGTTGGGACGTCCGCCAGTCGCACAATTACGATGTCCGAGTCCCGTAACTAAAATATGACAACATCAGAAGAACCAGTCAGGGCTATTTCTTATAAAGATTTATTATTAGTTCTGTAGAGATTGGAAATTCCAAAGGCTGAACTCTCATCCGTGTGATTTTAGTGGAGCGTTTCCTGTATCACCACATGATGGAACTGAGTGTTTTCAGTTTGAGAGAAGAACTCGGCGTAAATAAATCTGCAGGTTTGTGTGTTAAACATGTGTAGATGAAACAAAACACAACTGCAGCTCTGTTTGTGACGAGGAAACAGCATTAGAACATCAGAAAATAGCCTAATATAGAACTTTAAAGTGTCAGATGCAGATTTGGTGACCTGGTTTCTGTCATTTTTGGGCCTGTTCACATGAAACACAAACCGTTTTAAAGTCCAGAGTCTTTTTCCGCCAGTCTAAATAAACCAAAGTGACGGCCTCGCTCTTCTCTCCTGTCTCAGGTCTGTCTAAATGGGTGCGTCAGCTCGTGTGCCATCACGCCTCCTTCCCAGACGCGCTGGAGTCTCTGGGCGCGTTCTCCCACCAGCAGAGGACCAGAACCGGACCAGGTCTAGCCCAGGGTCCCGGCCTGGAGTCCCCCGACACCGGCACCTTCCCCGCCGGCCCTAGAGACCAGCCCAGGACCCCGCTGTCCGACCGCCCCGTGCAGACGCAGAGGAGCCCGCCGCCCTTTCGCAGTAACACGCACGCCGACGTAAACGCAGGTGAGACGTCGGACTCTTATGTTGAAAGGATTGTTAAATAGAAAAAAAGTTGTAGCTAAGGTTGTTTTGATGGCGGTATTTGCGAAAGCTTCGATATCACACGTTTTTAAGGTATCTGTATCGCCGAGTACTCGGACAAACTCACCGATCTGACACCATTCTGTGTTTTAAGACTGTTAATGCCAACGCTGATGCTCAGAGCAGGTGAAACACAGACTATAGAGGCTCTTTAAACACTTAAAACACGCAATAACAGGAAAGAGATTTGTGTTTCCTCTCTGATACCTCCTTTTAGCTCAACTTGCATCGCATGAATCGTCGCATTTTGAGGGACTATTTTCTCATATATCAGTCGCCGCTGCCGAGCTTCTATCAGGAAGTACAACTCACTGCTGCTGCTCAGACAGAAATCCTTCAAATGCAACGGTTGTTTTTACTACTAAAAGGATTCTCTGGACACAGACGTTCACAGGGACAGTCTGGAGTTGGAGCAGGACTGGAGGGAAGATTTAAAAAGTGTCTCCACACGTCTCCAACACTCTGGATCACCAGGAAATGACGCCCTGTGTCCAAAATTCACAACTGTCCCTTTAAATCAGGATTAATTGTCACCAAAACCCTTATGTATTTAACAAATACTGTATTTTTCGGACTATAAGTCACACTTTTTTTAGGGTTTGTTTGGTTCTGCGACATATGTATAAAGTTTTTCACACTGTCAGTCCATAGACCAAATATATGAACCGTATATATGAGTCAAAAATGCAAAAACAAATAATCGTTATCCGTTTTTTTCATTTTGTTTTTAGAGACAAATAATAAAGAAAAGAGTTCGTTTTCTTATTTTTGTTTCTATATTGAAAAATGGACAAATGTATGATACACGGATTCTTCTCTGTTGGGTTATTTTTATGACTATAACTTCTATAACTCGCCTTTCAAAATGAAATGTCGGTTCTTGGTCTCTGACTTTATAAAATAAATTTCCCCCAAAAAGTGCGACTTATAGTCCAGTGCAACTTATATATGTTTTTTTCTTCTTCGTTATGCATTTTTTGGCTGGTGCGACTTATAATCTGAAAAATACGGTACTTTAGTTCTCAAAATCAAATGTATTCTTGCAGATTTTATTTAAAAATAGCCTTTTAGAATAGCCTCTCTGTACTGTAACAGAACTTCGGGCAGGTATCGGTATCGGCGAGTACACCAAGGCCTAGTATCGGTATCGGATCACCCCCCTCCCCTTCCAAAATGGTATCGAAACAACACTAGTTCCAGCAGTAGATGTTTTGGGGACGTGCTTGAATCTCCCAGAGTTCAGATGGGCGTGATTGACGGGTGGATGAGCCAATCAGAGACCTGCTTTTATCAGTGTGTATCAAAACAAACATGGCTGCTTAAAAAAAGAAGGAAAAAAGGACAAAATGTATTAGAAGGAACTGAAAAACGTGGATTTCAGCAGAATCAATGAGCCAAACAGGAAACTTTTAGAGAGTAATGTCATTTTGTCTAGAAATTATAGGCGACCGATGAGCGCCTTTGTTTCTCGTGAATCGCCCTGCAAAGCTTGGCCTAAATGAAAGATATAAACACTTAAATCTATCAGAAAATGGCTTAAAAGTAGTGAAATGATCTGTCCATGCTGCAAGATCATCAATACACCACCAGAATGAAGCAGCCTCAGAACTATAGAACTAACTGTAAGTCAATAATAAATCTCAAAACAAGATAAATAACCTGAAGTCGCACTGCACTGAAAAAATTGAATTAAAAAGCGAAGAATATTGAGTTCATCCTTATAGCTGATTATTATTATAACAGAAATAAGCTTAATTCAGGAGGTGAGAATTTTCAGGACGAGTTATTTCTGTACCTGGAATATTCCACAGTGCTGCTTTAAACACCTCTCTCTTGTATTTATTCAATTACAGCTCAGTTTATTGCAGAAATAAACATAGATTCTCGCCTCTCCACAGAGCTGACCTGTAATTTGGCCTGGTGGTGCCACATGTTTGTCTCCTCTCCTCCCCCTCTCATTACGCTCCCTTCTCCTCTCTCTCCTCTCCTCTCCTCTCCTCCTCCCCCTCTCATTACGCTCCCTTCTCCTCTCTCTCTCCTCTCCTCCCCCTCTCATTACGCTCCCTTCTCCTCTCTCTCCTCTCTCCTCCTCTCCTCCCCCTCTCATTACGCTCCCCTCTCCTCCCCCTCTCCTCTCCTCCCCCTCTCATTACGCTCCCTTCTCCTCTCTCTCCTCTCCTCCTCTCCTCCCCCTCTCATTACGCTCCCTTCTCCTCTCTCTCCTCTCTCTCCCTTCTCCTCCCTCTCCTCTCTCCTCCTCTCCTCCCCCTCTCATTACACTCCCTTCTCCTCCTCTCCTCTCTCCTCCTCTCCTCCCCCTCTCATTACGCTCCCTTCTCCTCTCTCTCCTCTCCTCCTCTCCTCCCCCTCTCATTACACTCCCGTCTCCTCTCTCTCCTCTCTCCTCCTCTCCTCCCCCTCTCATTACACTCCCTTCTCCTCTCTCTCCTCTCCTCCTCTCCTCCCCCTCTCATTACACTCCCTTCTCTCTCTCCTCTCCTCCTCTCCTCCCCCTCTCATTACGCTCCCTTCTCCTCTCTCTCCTCCCTCTCCTCTCTCCTCTCCTCCCCCTCTCATTACACTCCCTTCTCCTCTCTCTCCTCTCCTCCTCTCCTCCCCCTCTCATTACACTCCCTTCTCTCTCTCCTCTCCTCCTCTCCTCCCCCTCTCATTACGCTCCCTTCTCCTCTCTCTCCTCTCTCTCTCCTCTCCTCCCCTCTCATTACACTCCCTTCTCCTCTCTCTCCTCTCCTCCTCTCCTCCCCCTCTCATTACACTCCCTTCTCTCTCTCCTCTCCTCCTCTCCTCCCCCTCTCATTACGCTCCCTTCTCCTCTCTCTCCTCTCTCTCCTCTCCTCCCCCTCTCATTACGCTCCCTTCTCCTCTCTCTCCTCTCTCTCCTCTCCTCCTCTCCTCCCCCTCTCATTATGCTCCCTTCTCCTCCCTCTCCTCTCTCTCTCCTCTCTCCTCTCCTCCTCTCCTCCCCCTCTCATTACGCTCCCTCCTCCTCTCTTCCTCTCCTCCCCCTCTCTCTTCTCTCCTCCTCTCCTCCCCCTCTCATTACGCTCCCTTCTCCTCTCTCTCCCTTCTCCTCCCTCTCCTCTCTCCTCCTCTCCTCCCCCTCTCATTACGCTCCCTTCTCCTCTCTCTCCTCTCTCTCCTCTCCTCCTCTCCTCCCCCTCTCATTACGCTCCCTTCTCCTCGTGCTCGAGTGCTCGACCTGATGAGCAGATGTCTGACTGTTGTTTTTAATTAAATCCTCTTGACCTTTGTTTGGCTCCATTAAGCGGAAGCCCAGATCCAGCCTTAAGAACGGAACCGAAATTACACCGAAATTACACCGAAATTACACCGAAATTACACCGAAATTACACCGCAGCTTCATCAAAATAAGAACAGAAACGTAATAACAAGAGAAAAAATAAATGAGAGACCTGCTGGTTTCGTGTCATTGCTCTGGAATGTTCCACAGTGCGACATTAAACAGGCGTTCACTCCACAGATCTGACCCGTAACTTGGTCGGGTTTGGTCTCCGTGGAGATGGAAAGGTTTAATGCCGTACTGTGGAACATTCCAGACAAAACAGTAACAGCAGAAGCAGTTTTTAACACATTTTATGAGCGATTGCGACAAAATGTAATATTTTTTAAATGTTTTTTTTTCTTTTTTGCTGATGTCTAATTATAATGAATAAATAATCAGCGTGCAGTTAAACTCAAGTTACAGTCTGTGAAAAGTGCTCTATAAATAAACTTTACTTACTTACTTATTGTACAGTTGTAGGGAGTATTATAGTATGAATATAGTCCTGTATCTCTCACTATTTGAGCTGTAGGAGCCTGTTGGAGAACATCTACCTCCAGAAAAGTTCCGCAGTGCGCTTTTTACAGCTTATTATTAGCGATTTATCTCATATTTACGCGTTTTATTTTCCAGATTTGAAGACCACGGACAAACCGCCAAAAACCCCGGCGCCCAACCCAAAGTTCGAGCGGGCTTACCCCATTTTCGCGTCGAGTCCCGTCAACTCTAGCTTCAGGAAACCGATATTTAAAGGAAAAGACGACGGCAGCGTTCAGCCAGAAACGTCTCCCAACGCGGACGTCAACGCAGAAGCACCTCAGGACAAGACGAAAACGAATCAAGATTTAGTTTTGGACAACGAAAACAAAACACAAAATGGCGGATTGATAGAAGTGAATGAAGAAGAGCCGGAAGTTCCTGAAGTTCTTGAAGTTCCTGAAGTTCTTGAAGTTCCTGAAATTCCTGAAGTTCTTGAAGTTCCTGAAGTTCTTGAAGTTCCTGAAATTCCTGAAGTTCTTGAAGTTCCTGAAGACGAGGAGGACGAGGACGAAACTGTATTTTTCACCCCAGAACTTTTCGGCGAGGAGGAGAACGAGGAGGAGGAGGAGGAGGAGAGTCCGCAGAAAGCGATAAAGGAGGAGAGAGAAAGAGATAGGGAGGAGGAGAAAAAGGAGGAAGGAGACGAAGGAGGAGGAGAGGAGGAAAAAGGAAAGGAGAAAGAGAATAAACTCCGAAGGTTGTCCAGGTCCAAGCACAAAAACAGTTCAGCTACTCAAGGTAAATAACACACAGGGACAGGTAGGTGTATTCTTATGGTAGAATCCCTATAGTTTAAAGCTTTACTGTGTAACTTTTCTGCCCGTTTCTATGGATATGTCATTGAATGTTCCGCTGTGCGACTTTAAACAGCTCTACTTTACATTTATTCAATTTTCAGGTGGTTTTACAGCCCAAAAATACCTAGAAAAACCAGCATTCGGAGACACATCTGAGCTGTAACTTGATCCAGTTTGGTCCCGGTGAAGGTAAAATGGTTTAATGCCGTACTGTGGAACATTCAAGCAAGAAATAACACCGGAAAAGTTACACAATGCGGCTTTAAACCGAGCTGGAGACAGGTGAGAGTCTCAGGTGGAGTTTCGCTGTGTAACTGTCAGATTACAGACGTTTTGAGCTGGTTTTTGGTTTGTATCTCGGGAATTCCTGGGTCTATTTACACGAAACAAAAACTGGCGCAAAGTTCAGCCTCTTCTCTGTCACGAGAAGTAAACTTAAGTCAAATAATTTTTTTCACAATCGCTTCAGAAAGTGGTGCCATTTTCAAACCCCAAAGATGTTTCAGCTGTAACATTTCTGCTCGATTCCATGGAAAAAGAAAGTCAAAACCAACTGTGGAATATTCTTCACGGAGATAAATCAGTTTTCTGCCGTACTGTGGAACATTATAGCCAAAGGAGCAACATTTCCATGGAAACGAGCAGGAGGAGGTCATCCAGGCCAAGTAAGAGTCGGGTTTGTGGAGATGCGAGCCCGTTCACACTAAGGACGTATGTTTTTCAGTGCAATAAACACCAAAATAAAACTCTTATCTCTCTTTTTCTCCCTCCCCATTTCTTTCCTCTCCTCCATCTTCTCCCTTTCTCCACACTCTTCTCTACTTTTCACATTTTCTCTCCTCTTTTCTCTTGTCACTCGTTCACCCCATCCCTCTTTTGCCTTTTTTTCCTCCCTCTGCTATCGTTCTTTCCTCTCCTCTTTCTCCACACTTCCTTACTCTCTTTACACTCTTTCGATCTACTCCTCATATTTTCTTTCCTCTTTTCTCTCCCTTTCACCCTCTTTTGTCCTCCCTCTCTCCCCTCTTCACTTCCTTTTATTAAAATCATGCTTATATTACACTGTATCCTTTTGAAAATATGTGACCTTCACTTCCTTTTTTGCGCCTCGGGCCAAAATCATGTCTCGTTATGACAAGAAACATCACCGACTCATTAGCTCATTAGCTCAGATTCAAACGTATGGAAACGCAATTTAAGATAAACAAGTCATTAAACAATAATCACTGACCCCTGTCCTGACGAATTTATTATTATGAGAACAGACGAAGAAGAAGAAACCACGGAAACTGTCAGAACATTTAATTACTGTAATATTTGTAAATGGGTTAAAGTTTGGTTTTGGTTTGTGGATTCTCTTTTGTTTTTTCTATTAAATGTAAAATGTAAAATATGTGTTGATTTTTGACTGTGCTGTAATGTTTTAACGTGTCACTGGGCGAGACGCTTCACCAGACCATCCCCGACCCACCACCAAACCGAAAACAGAGCGTTCTCCTCGCCTTCTCCAGACTCTTCCACGTCTCAGGAGCTCAGGGTGAACCGGCGCTCGTCTGTGAAAAGCTCAGGGCCCCAGTGGACGACTTCCCGATTCTGGTGTCGTCGTCAAACGCCGATGGAGCTCGACGGTGCTGAGCGACGAGCACATGACGTCTGTTTGTGATTGTTGTTTTAGCAGAGCCGCAAATTGAATGAAACGGGTGAAAAATGTTGTGCTGTGTCGTACGCGGATTCGGGTTTACAAAACATCACGTGCGAACAAAAAAAACAGGGCTGTATTTTAGTGAAATGCAAAAATGCCGTCGTTTTTACAACTCTGGCTCACGAGGAAATGACGTCCTATGTCCAAAATTCACAACTGTCCCTTTAAATCAGCATTAATTATCGCCAAGACCCTTATACATTTAACAAATACCGTATTTTTCGGACTATATTATATACTATTTTTTCAGGGTTTGGGTGTTTCCTGCGACTTATCCTCAGGTGCGACTTATATATTACATTTTTCACACTGACAGCCCATAGACCAAATATATGAATCTTTTATATGAATCAAAAATGAAAAAAACAAATCATCCATTTTGTCATTTTGTTTTTAGAGACGAATAATAAAGAAAAGACTTGTTTTTTTGTTTTCTTATTTTTGTTCTATATTGAAGAACTAATGAACGAATGATACACGGATTCTTCTCTGTTGGGTTGTTTTTATTACTATAACTTCTATAACTCGCCTTTTCAAGATGAAATGTCGGTTCTTGGTCTCTAATTTTATAATTCCCAGAAATCTCTGCCACTTTCATTTTCAAACTTCGCATGCGACGTCCTGCGGCTCAAAATGACCCCGAGGAGCTGGAAAGAAAATGAGCGAGTGGAGAGTGTGAAGTTTGCGGCTCGTTTCTGGCTCTCGGACTGGTTTTCAATTGGGTGCGTTTCAGGTGTTGTATGTGTTTATAGCGGCTCGGATCGTTTCGGGATTTTATTTCAATTCTGCCGGAAAACGGGTCGGGTGTGGATCGAGGTATGACGGGTACGGGCGGGTGCGGTTTGTCAAAATCAGACCCGTGCAGGAAACCGTCATCACGATTAGTCAAATGATTATTTTTTTAGTTACACGATGCATTCATAGGCCCTTTTAGTGTTCGTAAACAGTAGTGATGTAGGCTCGGTTGCGCATTTTGGCAACAGAAGTTTGGCAGAATCCGTCGGCTTATGCCAAAGGATTATTAAAAGATCGCGAATATTTCCTCAACAAATCGACAAACGGTGTCCAACTGTCAGATCCTCGTGCGATCAGTGAGTAAAACTTTAATCCGCTGGTAGAATATTGATTCTGACAAACACACACAGAACAACCAGACATTTTGGTGCTGGAAATGTTTTTATCTCCGTCGTCTTCTGTCCGTGTTCAGTCTGAATGAATCGGAATGAACGGGGAACGACGACACTTCCGTCGCCAAAATGTGCACGCAACTTTTTTTAAAATCTCTTCCGCATTTCTCTCTCCAAAAAACTGTGGTATTTTACTCAAAACTTTCAAATTGAAAATATAGGCTACAAATATGTACCTTAGAGCAGTTTTGCGATGTAGAAAACTGAAAAAAATTAATAAAAATTAAACGTTGAACTTGAAGAACTTGAAAAAGGCATAGAAAAACATTAATGTATCCAAAATAAAGTATATATCCAGCTGTTCTACAATCTCTACATTTAAAAAGTAAAATAAATATACTTATTTATATGAAAAATACCCCAAAATAAACTTTGTTAAGCTTTATCGTTTCAACTCGATCATATGAGTTTGGTGATCATTTGACACACAAGTTTAAATCTCAATTAAAATTCAATTAATTGCCCAACTTTAGCTCAGCCTGTTCCTCCTCACACAAAGGAGCAGATCTTGAGCTATTTTTACAAAACAAAAATGCCAAAAAGCTACTAGTTTTAGCTCTTAGTGACAAGAAATTGAGTAAATAAAAGAGCCACGGCGAGCCTTAGATGAGGTATAGTCAGATGTCTGTAAAACTGAAACCATTATCCATTTATCAGTGTACAAATTTAGGCATCAGAATTATATATTTACAACGGTAATAAGCATTTAATAAATCAAAGTTTACTTATTGAGCACAATACTTGGAAATACGCTACCAGTATTTCCCGAGTTACAGGTTGGACGCCCTGATTCACGGCTGCCTGCCTCCCTGACATCTCCATGTTCTGGAGATTGTGCTGGAGACACTTTGCAACGACACGTCCAGAAGTGCCGTGCTGGAGAATTAGGACGATCTGTGCAGCTTCTGTTGGGCTCAGGAAAGGCCTCAGACTCCCAGCGGTGGTAGTGAGTCGAGCCAAATCAGCAGTAGTGGAAAAGCAGCCAAAAAAACACCAAGAGGGAGAAACCTCAAATGACGTCCACATGCAAAACCAGTCCTGTTTCAGGGATTGTTTTATTGGTGCCACTTTATTGCTGCACCTGGTTTTCATTTCCAATAAAAGAGGAGCATCCTTTAGTTCCTCAGACACCGCCCTGTCCAGATTTGTATACATCTCCAACATATACAGAACTGTGCAAAGGTAAATGCTGCAAACTAGGAATGCTCCAAGAATGGAAGTGTTAATCATTTATTTTTATCAATCAACAAAATGCAGTGAATGAACAAAAGAGAAATCTAAATCAGATCAATATTTGGTGTGAGCTTTGCCTTCAGAAGAGCATCAGTTCTTCTAGGTTTTTACTTGCAGACAGTTTGTGAAGGAACTGGGCTGGTCGCTGTTCCAAACATGTTGAAGAACTGAGCTCAGATGTTGTGTGGATGGAGCTTCCTCACATCCTTCTGTCTCTTCATGGATCCCAGACTCACTCCATGATGTTGAGGGTCTGTGGGGCCAGACCAGCACCAACACAACTTCTGCTTCTTTACACTGAAGAGAGTTCTTAAAGTTGAACTCTGGCACGTTTGAAGCTAAAGTCGTTTCTAGAGGAGGTGAATTCTGTCAGGAGCCAAAAAACGGCACAGATCAGTGTTTCCTCGGTGGAGATCTCACTGTGGCAGTGAGTCTGTCAAGGCAACAAACTAGTGTAGTGATGGGGGCAAGTTCTGAACTTCCACATAAAACGACAATTTGCTTCAGACTGGAGAAGCTTAACACCACTTTAACCCATCTGACAACAGCCACGAGTCTAACAAACAAAACGCTCTGTCTGGTTCACTCATTAGTGTCTGGAAACGTTAGAAAACAACTTTATAAGCACCTCACACTTCCCTCTGCTGATTTCCCACTGCACAAAAGCCCAAAAGACTCGATCGACGATGTCGTTTCTAATCCTGTTTATTTACCAGTGAATTATATTTTTTTAAAACGCTAAAAAACAAACATTCTTGAATAATTTTCTTTCAACAACTTTCAGTTTCTCCTCTTCTCCGTCAGTAGTCGATCTTCACTTGTTGCTTCTGGCGACTCGAGCCTCTCGCCGCCGCTGGAGTCGGCGATCGAGTCTTTTGGGCTTTGGTGCAGTGGGAAATCAGCAGAGGGAAGTGTGAGGTGCTTATAAAGTTGTTTTCTAACGTTTCCAGACACTAATGAGTGAACCAGGCAGAGCGTTTGGTTTGTTAGACTCGTGGCTGTTGTCAGATGGGTTAAAGTGGAGTTAAGCTTCTTCAGTCTGAAGCAAATTGGTGTTTTACGTGGAAGTTCAGAACTTGCCCCCATCACTGCACTAGTTTGTTGCCTTGACAGACTCACTGCCACAGTGAGATCTCCACCGAGGAAACACTGATCTGTGCCGTTTTTTGGCTCTTGACAGAATTCCACCTCCTCTAGCAACGGACTTTAGCTCCAAACGTGCCCGAGTTCCACTTTAATGACTTTGGCTTTATCTTTTGTTCGCTCACTTTGCATTTTGTACATTGATAAAAACAATCATATTTTTGAAAGCATTCTTTGTCTACAGCATTTTTTTTCACACCTGCATAAAACTTTTGCACAGAACTGTATATTTTTCCCACATTGAGATCTGCTGTGTTGTTCCTTTAATTTAGTTTGAGCAGTTTTCCTATCACGACTCCTCACCCCTTAGAGGACGTCCTGAAATCCTGACACAAAGTGAAGACGACACCATTAATTACCCTGCGTTACGTTTCCACATTCGCCGTATTATTTTCTCATCTCTAATGTTTCTAACGACATCAGGCCGAGCTGTTTAATGGCATCGAAAACGGGTTGAGACGGAGTTAAAAACCCTCGGTTCCCCGTCGTTCCCCTAACGAGCTCGAGCTGATGATGTGACGAGTTTCACCGTTTTCGACACGTGAAAAAAACCCACAGTAAAAACACTCGGCCTCATTATGAAGTGTGATTGACTGAGCGTTACCAGGCCGACCCCTCCTCTTTCCCTCCACTTTTCTCTCCATCACTTTCTCTCTGCCCCGCTCCTGCTCTCCCTCTCTTCTCTTCTCTTTCGCTCTTCTTTTCTCTCCCCTTCTCACCCCTCGTTTTCATTTCCCTCTGTTCCTTTTTTCACTTTCCTGTTTCTCTTTGCCTCTTGTTTTCCCACCTTTCTCCTCCCCTCTGCTCTGCTCTTTCTTCTCCCTCTCTCTCTTTCTCCCCTTTCTCTCTCCCACACTCCCCCTCCCTCTCTTCTTTTCTCTGTCACACCTGCTTCCCTCTTCCTCCTCTCTTTTTCTCTTTTCTCCCTCCCGTACGCCCCCTTCTTTCTCCTCTCTCCTCGCTCTTTCCATCTTATTTTTCTCTCACACCTCTGCTCCCCTCTTTCTCCTCTCTTTCTCTCCTCCCTCTCCTCCCTCTCCTTTTTACCTCTACTCAGTCTCCTCTTTCTGTCGTTTTTGTCACACTGCTATCCTCTCCTCTTTCCACACCATTCATTATTTCTCCTCTTTTTTTCACCCTCTTTCCCCCATTCTCCACCTCTTCCCCTACCCCTATCTCTCCTCATCTTCTTTCCTCTCTCCTCCCCTTCCTATTTTTCCTCATTTCCCTTTATCCTTCTCGTTTTCTCTCTCTCCTCACCCTCCACTCTCTCCTCCCTCTCTTTTTCTCATCTCATCTTTCGATTTGATTTTTTCTCTCTTCTTTCTCCCCAGCTTTTTCCTGTGTCTCCCTCTCTATCCCTCTTTCCTTTCCTACTCTCTCCTCTTTCTCCCCTCTCCTCTCTTTCTCTCCCTCCCTCTCACATCCCCTCTTTTCCCTATTGTCTTCTCCCCTCTCTTCTCTCTCCTCATTTAATCCTCCCTCTCTGTCCTCTCTCTGCTCCTCTCTACCCCTCTCTGCCTTCTCCTCTCTCCCTTTCTTTCCTCTCTCTCATCCTCCTCTCCTCTCTAACCCCTCTCTTCTCCTCTTTGTCCCTCTTTCCTCTTCTCTCCTCTTTCCTCTTCCTCCTCCCCTCCTCTTTTAATTTCTCACTCCCTCCCTCTCTTTCTCTCCCTCTTTCCTCTCCTCCTTTCTCTCCTCCCCTCCTCTTTTAACCCCTCTTTTCTCTCACCTCCCCTCCTCTCTCCCCTTGCATCTCTCCTCTGTTTCTCCCTCTCTCCTCTCCTGTTCCTCCCTCTCTTTTTCTCCCTCTCCTCTCCCTCTTTTCCTCCTCTTTTAACCCCTTCCCTCCCTCCCTCCCTCCTCCTCCCCTCTTCTCTCCCTCGCTTCCCTCTCGCTCATCCTCCCCTCCTCTTTCTCCCTCTTTCCTCTTCTCTCCTCTTCCTCCTCCCCTCCTCTTTTAATTCCTTCCTCTGTTTCTCTCCCTCTTTCCTCTCATCCTTTTTCTCCTCCCCTCCTCTTTTAACCCCTCTTTTCTCTCTCCTCTCCCCCCTCTCCTCTTGCCTCTCTCCTCTGTTTCTCCCTCTCTTTTTCTTCCTCCCCTCTCCCTCTTTTTCCTCCTCTTTTACCTCCTGCTCTCCTCTTCCTCCTCTTTTAACCCCTCTTTCCTCCCTTCCTCCCCTCCTCCCCTCCTCTCGTTAAATCCCTCGTGTCGTCGCCGTTCAAAGGCCTTAACGAGCGCTGCACATTATGTCGCTCTTCAGTAATGGTCCTGGCGACTCGGAGTTTTCACCCATTAACCTAATTTCACCGCACGACCTCGCCTCGTTACCGCGGCAACACTTCTAAATATGGAGCAGCCCAAATTATAAAAAGAGAGAAAAAAACCACACGCTTCATTTGTTCATTTGAATCACACAGATTTGATCAATTTGAAATTACCCGAAAACGCAAAATTGCCGTTTCCAGACTCTGTTTTTGGGCGATTTTCTCCTCACAAAACAGAACCTGAGCAGCGCTGTCACGGTACTAAAATTTCAAACTCCATTTCAATACTAAAGAATCGACCGGATTGTCGATACCGATACTGCAATGATAATTAAAAACACTCTTTATTTCTTTAAACAATAGGATTTTTTAGTATCGATACCTGAGGGAAAAATTAGGATCTATTTTCGATATTTTTTACAATCTTAGTCCTGGTTTAGTTCTTGTTGAGTCCTGGTTTAGTCCCACTTTAGTCCTGGTCTAGTCTTGGGTTAGTCCTGGTTTAGTCCCTGTTTAATTCTGCTTTAGTCCTCGTATAGTCCTGACCTATTTTTGATACTAGTTTTAGAATCGTTTATTATCTTATTTACAGTATTTTTGACAACCTGAGTCCTGGTTAAGTTCTGGTTGAGTTCTTGTTTAGTCCTGGTTTAGTTCTGGTTGAGTCCTGGTTTAGTCTTCGTGTAGTCCTGGTTTAGCCCTAGTTTAGTCCCGATTTAGTCCTGATTTAGCCCTGGTTTAGTCCTGGTCTAGTCTTGGTTTAGTCTTGATTAGGTCTGCTCGAGTTCTAGGTGAGTTCTTCTTTAGTCCTAGTTTAGTCCTTATTGAGTCCTGGTTTAGTCCCACTCGAGTGCTAGTTGAGTTCTTCTTTAGTCCTGATTTAGTCCTAGTTTAGTCCTTATTGAGTCCTGGTATAGTCCTGCTTTAGTCCTGGTCTAGTTTTGGTTTAGTCTTGGTTTAGCCCTAGTTTAGTCCCGTTTTAGCCTCGGTTTAGTCCTGGTCTAATCTTGGTTTAGTCCCACTCGAGTGCTAGTTGAGATCTTCTTTTGTCCTGGTTTAGTCCTAGTTTAGTCCTTATTGAGTCCTGGTCTAGTCTTGGTTTACTCCCGGTTTAGTCCTGGTTCAGTCTCGCTTTAACCCTGGTTTTAGTCCCAGTTTAGCCTTAGTTTAGTCCTGGTTTAGTCTCGGTTTAGCCTTAGTTTAGTCCCAGTTTAGTCCTGGTTTAGTCTCGCTTTAACCCTGGTTTTAGTCCCAGTTTAGCCGTAGTTTAGTCTCGGTTTAGCCTTAGTTTAGTCCCAGTTTAGTCCTGGTTTGCTTCTGTTTAGTCCTGCTTTAGTCTTTGTGTAGTTCCGGTTTAGTCCTAGTCTAGTCTTGGTTTAGTCCCGGTTTAGCCCTGGTTTAGTCCCATTTTAGTCTTGGTTTAGTCCTGATTCAGCCCAGTAGTATCTGATGGATATTTGTGACAACCCTACTAAATTGTGCATGTTTATTATTAATACCGACCGATGATGTGACAGAATCACTCATTTCCAAACGTTTGTTCAAATACTTTTTCACTCTGATGATGTTTAAATGTTTTTGGTCAGAAGGTTTTGTGGCGTTTGCAGGTGAAGCCGTAGACGGGACGAGCAGCCAGGGACGACCACAAAACACCAGAGCGGAGAGTAAAAACCAAAAAATGAACCACAAACCAAACAGAAAAATCACCAAGGAAACAAAAACACCTGAAAAGAGTAAAATGGACGCTCAGAAAAGATTATTTTACCCGAGCGCAGCAGGGACAGAGTTCGGGAGGGATAAAGAGTCGTCTGAGTGCACCGTGTTCGACATCGTGACGCCTAAAGACGAGGAAACTGAACTTCCGCTGACGCAAGAGACTGAACCAACAGGTACCAGGCAGTTTTACTTTGACTTTTTATCAGTTTGGACTTTAAATGTAAAAACCATTTATTTTATAGCTATAAAAATACGAAGGAGCAGAAAACAGACGAGAAACAGACGCGGCTCCTCGAGAAAAAAGGTACGTTTCTCCTTCAGACTAAAGCCCCGAGGTTCCCACAGTCATGGAAACTGTCATTTGTCAGGCCTGGGAAAGTTTTGGTTTAAATTCAATGAAAGTTTTGGGAAAAGTCATGGAGTTTTCGTATCTTTTTCACGCATCTACAGCGTTCTGTTAAAGGGACAGTTTGTGTTTTTTGTCATGAATCTGTTCGTCTCCGTCAGCAGAGTCGCATCAGCTCTGACTTACCTCCCGACAGCGTCTGAGCCGAGTTCTTCCCCGGTTTCGGTGCTGATGAAGGTCTCCGTCAAGTTGGTCATGAAAATAAAGCGTTTTTCTTCTCAAAACAAAATGTGTTCAAAAGAGCGACACATTTGCGTCACAAAACGTGAACGGGGAAAACGTCGGACCTCATAACCGCTTGGTCCTATTTTCTCTCCGGTCGTATCACTGCGCTGCCTCCAGGTGGCAGAGTTTACGTGCTCAGAGCGATGACGTCCAGAGAGCGAACATGAAGCTACAGCCAGACGTTTATAAGCCTGTAGAAGCTGCAGAAGAATATATATAAAAATGGAGCTCGTGATTCTCCAGGAACAACAAAACTCTAGGTTCTTCAGGTTCTCGTCCCTCTGTCTCTCCTGTTTCTCTCTCTCTGCTGTTCTGACTCCATCTGCTGAGTCTGGGCTTCAGGATATTCAGGTTCATAAAGATCTGCCCCTGGCTCTGTGCTAAAGGCCACGTCTTCATCGTCGGTGTCGTTGTCACACATGTCGTCGTGAACTTTCCGAGCAGAAAACAGTGAAACGGGCGCGGAGAGAAAATAGGACCAAGCGATTATGAGCTCTGACGTTTTCCCCGTTCACGTTTTGTGACGCAAATGTGTCGCTCTTTTGAACACATTTCCTTTTGAGAAGAAAAACGCTTTATTTTCATGACCCCAGAGAACTTGACGGAAACTTTCATCAGCACCGAAACCGGGGAAGAACTCGGCTCAGACGCCGTCGGGAGGTGAGTCAGAGCTGATGCGACGCTGCTGACGGAGACGAACAGATTCATGTCAAAAAACACAAAACCATCTCTTTAAATTCTCATGAGGCTGTTCTGATTATTTCTGAACGCCTGCGCAGCCGCTCCAGCAGGACAAACACACAGAAAGGTGTTAAAAGAGACACAATAAAGGCACTGACAGGATTTAGAATGTTCAAAACTATAAACCAAACCATAAGGAGAGTTAAAGGGTTCACATTTCATATTTAGCCCTCAGTTCTACACATGTAGGTGCCGTAAAGTCACGGAAAATTCACTTTAGGTCATGGAAAAAGTCACGGAAAAGCTCTGAAATTTGGAGCGGGAACCCTGAAGCTCGCCACACCCCCGAAATGATTTTTTTTACACGCGCAAGAAAAAGCACAGACCACAGATATGAAAAGAATCCGATGAATTTTAAATCTCTGAGCACGAAGACTGGAACGAAGAGTTTAGAGCGTCATTTGTTTCCTGTTTACAATAAAACGACTCCAGCTTTGCATTTGCAGTTTAGATGCAAGTCAAGACTGTATTATTGTTTGTTAAATGTTGTCTTTTTTATGCACACGTCATGAATAATAATAAGTTGTTCTTGTAGAAAGTCCAGACTCTGTGCTGCTCTGGGCTCTACTGTCCGACCTGCGGAAAAGAGCTGCTTCAAAACGCACAAGGTTTGATTTCACTTTTTAAACCCGTCTTTACCTTTTCTAATCGTACATTTTAACATTTCGCTGTCGGTTTTACTGCAGGTGCACTGAGGAGAGCGGCCGTCTGTGGGTCCGGACCTCTGTCTCTGCTGCTCAAACACAAACCCGACTCCTCCAGACAGAACCAGAGCTGCAGATTTGTCCCTGAGCTGCACCTGCCTGAGCCGGAGCTGCTGCTGGTTCAGGACCCGCAGTTCGTGAAGCTTCTGTGCAAAGAGCTTCAGCCGATCGCAGAGGACACACGCACAGGTGAGGAAACACTCGGCTCAAAGAAATGTCTCTTTTTTCCCCCCCTTTTTGTTCACTAAAAACAGGTTATCACAGTTATAAATATGGGTTATAACAGTGAAGTTTATAAACACGACAGACTGACTTCTGGACTTTTGTCTTCTGTTTGAATCGGTCCATTCCTCTTTTTTTAAGCTGAGGAATCGATATAATATTAGATCATTCGATACCGGTCTCTCGATTCGATGCACGTGTTCACTCGGTGTTGTCAGTTATTTTTGGTCCAAAGGAAAAGTTATCGCGGCGTCTTTTGCAGATGCAGCAAAGAAACCAGATCTGTAGGCACTTGGAGCTGAAATATTCCAACAGAGGAGGGTTTTATCTTTCACTCACTCTTCGTTTGACGCTGATAGACCCAGAAGTGACAAAGATATTCACTTAAATACTCTAAAATCGCCCTTCGCTTTACATCGGCTTTAATCAAATGCACTCATATATTCACATACGCACCTGCGACGCAACTCGATACACGCAGTCTATTTCTCAGGCTCTATTTCTCAGGCTCTGTTTCATAAGTTTTAGTCAGAAAACGCTCCGTCGAGACATTTCTGTGGAATATAACATAGTTTTAGTGTTTTTAGGAAGAGGAGCGACACATGTAAACCCAGAGAGACTCGGGAGGAAAAGAAATCATCAAATCATCATCGCGGAAGGAAAAGTCTGACAGTGTTGCTCCTCTGCCGCTCTGTATTAAGAGTTAACTGGCTTTATTATAAAATATAAAATAAGATCTGTTCTTATTTTCACTGAATAAAAGTCTGAGCTGTGAATCACTGAACCAAATGGACTAAAAACTACAGCTGTGCAGTTTTTGTGCTGTAATGTGTTTGTATTGTTTCATCGTAGTGTTATTATATTTTACTCATGGCTTTTAATTCAAGCCGAGTTGGACATTTTATGATTTATGGTTTAAATATTATGATCTCGAAGGTTTCTTTTAATCAGTATTAAAGTGCTTTTCTCTTGTATTTGTTTTTTTTTTGTGCTTGTGCAGCACTTTGGGGCAGTTTATCTGTTTGTAAATGTGCTTTATAAATAAATTTTTTTTTTCATCTTAAAACGTATCGAAATCGAATCGATATCGTGACCCGTGTATCGAGATACATATCGAATCGTGGGAAAACCGTATCGTTGCATCGCTAATCAGTACATTTAGTTAAATAAAAGTTAGATAATCGTCTCCTTCTTCTCTTCAGGCTTTGGAAATCGGGTCCAGCAGCTTTAACTCTATATTTGCGGAGCTCCCTGAAGCTCTTCTCCATAAAACCTAACACGTCGGGGTTTTGAAATACGGTTTTGTTTACAGCTAATTGCGTTTTCTTGTGGCTGTGCAGGTTATAACGCTGTGTGGGACCAGAGTCTGGGCTCCGTCACCAGGTTCCTCCAGTGTCAGAGCTGCCCCCAGACCCGGACGCCTTCAGCCGCTCATGTGCTCCACCCCACGGACCCGACGAAACAACAGGTAAGAACTCCGCAGGGTTCCCGCGGTCATGGAGATCCTGGAAAAGTCATGGAAATGTGTAAATTCAATGAAAGTGGGATTTTAGCATCTCTTTCGTCGCAGCTACAGTTAAGTTGAGTTCTCACGAGGCTGTTGTGATTATTTCTCTGCAGCGGGACAACGCACAGTAAAGGGTTTAGTTTAAAAGAGACACGATAAACACACTGACAGGATTTAGAATGTTAAAAACTATAATCCCAAACCATAAGGTGAGTGGAAAGGGTTCACTTTTCTGATTTAGCCCTAAAAGTCTGAGAAATTCTACACATGTGGGTGCCGCAAAGTCCTGGAAAATTCACGTCAGGTCATAAAAAATGGAAAAGTTTTGAGATTTTGTGAGTGGAACAGAGCGGGAACCCTGACTGTGCCTCTTAGAACCCACCAAGCAGCAGGTAAGGCACATTTACATCATATCTACCAGTCCAAATAGTACTGGATATATGTATGTATAGAGAGAGATACTTTATTGAGGAGGGAAATTCAAGTTTTACTGCTGTAAACTGGTAGTTTTCCTGTAATGCCGGCCGCACACTGATATTTCGGTTGTTCCTCTCAGCTCCAGCTCAAACCGTACGACCAAATCTCAGCGTTTAAAGGTTCACAGCTCACGATTCCTGTCCTCACACTGTACGAACGACTTCAACACATACAGCAATACAACCCTGACGAGAGGCGACTGGAGTTTAAACGGGTTTGATGTTCTTACGACCGACGATTGCCGATTTTTGAGCTGTTGTGAGGGATTCGTTGGTTCTCGTTGCCCCCGTTTACTACACGAAACACGACACAAGATTAACCCCTGAAGACCTGAGGGCAATTTTAGTACATTTCTCTTCGCCTGGATTTTGTTCTTAATTTTGCTTTTAAAACTGCCCCTTTTACCCCTAATGAAGTGTTCTACCTCCTTTTGTTCAGTCCAACCTGTTATTTCACAATCTGCTGCTGTAGTTGTGTCATGAGGCTGTGAGAAAAGCTACAGGACCAGAAATAGAGATGAAAAAAAAAAACTGAAAATAAAATTCACACTCTTTTATACAAAACACACAGCAAACATGTAGAAACAACTTTTTGGACATAAAAAATGCTTAATTTAGGGCCTTAGCTACAAAAATGCAAAATATCAAGTCTATAAATTAAAAATCTCCTTATTGCCCTAAAAACAAAAAAAAGTGCAGTGGCTCCATGACTTTCCTGGTCCAGTCCTGGAAACAGCTCCTGTCAGGTCCAGGGCCAGAGCCACAGCACTTCTGCATTTCCAGGGTGGAAATTACATTTGGATTTGTTCATTTGGACTGAAATAAACCTTTAAATAAAAATAGAAAGAGATGCACAATTACACACACCAAGATGTGTCATTTTCCATGTGTGTGAGAATTAACTCCACTTAGAGCGACTTTTTCCCTCGTTATAAACACACACAGTCAGAGGAGTCGACCATCTTGACTCACTTCACTCTTTGGCAAAGTTTGGCTCGATCAAAATGGACGGAGCGCATGAGTTTGGGGAAAACAAAGTTCCTGTTGGACACTCGTTTTGCTCCCGTCATCACACAGCGTGAGTGTGACGTAGGATAAAGCCGCAGAAATGTACGGAAACCTCTATGTCTGCACTTTCAGAGGGGAAAAGGACGTTTCTGTCTTTTACACTTACAAAGTTCTACGCGGTTATAGAAAACATATTCCAGGTCTTCGAGTGTGTCTCAGTCAAAGGTCTCAGGTCAGTTTCACAGGACGACTGGTCAGGGAGGGTCAGCAAATCTGTGTCGGGGCAGTTTGAGGAGACGAGGAGCCAAAAGTCTCTCCTCTGGTTCCTGCCGTTTCTCAGCAGCCTCCAGGAGGCGCCAGGTGACCACAGCAGGAAAGGCCTCGCTCTTACTCCGCTCTGGTGTTGTTTTCAAAGTATTTCCCCGCCTACTGCTCTGTACCTACTCCAGATCTTACCAAAAAAGAAAAGAAAAGATGACGAATTACCAAAAAAACATTTCTTCTGCATTATTTGGTTTGGACAGACGACATTTTCGCTGGAATTAAACAGCTCTGCTTTACATTTATTCAGTTACAGGTGGTTTTCTAGCTATTTGGACCTAGTAATATTTTGTAAACAGGGCAGAAGGTGAAATTATTTTGTGATTTTGTTGTTGTCGTTTCATAAATATAGCAGGATATGATCCGTTTTTACACGTTTCTTCTAAAAAAAATCACAAAACTAAGACAGTGATCCATGCTCTGTGCGTCGTACTGAAAACAAATGACAAGAAATTACGTTGTTTTTTGTTTATCGTTTTATTTTCTGCTCGTATGACGTCTGTTACTCTCAGTGAATATTCCTCACACAGTCAAATTAATCACTTCTGCAGCTTTAAGAATGGAAAAAAATTGCCGTAATCGGGTTAACGGCTGCGTTGGAAATCGAGGGAAATGAAAATAAGAGCGACATAAGAGATCATTTTGAAACTATTCTCCTAAAACCAGTGGAGCGTCGTTTAGTTCTGAGGCTGTTTTCTTTCTTTCTGTTTTATTTCCATGTTTTGCGGGGACGCCTGCTGCTCCCCTTAATCAATACCCACTCCTCCGTAATCCTCAGAACCAGTATCAGAATCTCGGAGCTCCCCGGATTAAACCTTAAGCCGATTTCTCATCAGACGCAGAACGAGAGGGACTTTTGGCTGTTTTTATTTTTGTTTTAATTCAATTTAAATCCACGACTTTGTCACTAACAGCAGGCAGCGTTCGGAATCGGCTCCTGTTCACCACTTTGCTAATTGTGGTTCTTTACTTTGAGGCTATAGTTTATAAATATTATCATATTTATCGGCAAATATTGGTTCTTTAAAGGTGCGTTGTGTAACTTTCTGGTTGGGGGTTCATCACCTGCTGCTTGTTGCTTTCGATTTGTCATTTCTCTGCCTGGAATGTTCCGCAGTCCTTTTATAGCTCAAAAATACCCAGAAAAATAGACATTCTGAGTGTGGGCGAGGTCGCCTCTCCACAGATCTGACCTGTAACTTGGTCTGGTTTGGTTTCCATAACGATAAAAAGGTTTAATACCAGAAATCCATGGAGAGAAGTGTTTTAAAATGAGGTTAAATGAGCACGATCCTCCTTAAAGTGCGTATCACGGGTTCACATGTGGTTCTAATCCTGGTTTAGTTTGGTGGATTGTTCCCGTGGTCGATATTTATCACAGTTTTACGTCAGTTTGTGGGAAAAGAAGTGAGAAAAAAAACATAGAAAACACGGTAAGTAGCGCCAAGTTCTTAAACGGAGTCCATCCGGCAGCTCTTCATCCCAAACAGTTCGCCGAGTGATTTCTGATTCATACACATGGCGCTAAAGAGCTAAAAATGGATGAATTAAAAGGCTATTACCACTGTAAACGTGTAATATTGATGCCTGAGCTTGTCCGCTAATGGTGGATAACGGTTTATGTTTCATGGACATCTGACTGTACCACATGGACGGTCAGGGATGGGTCTGATTAGTCGGCTAATTGTTAATCGATCCTTAAGACTTTCGTCGATCACGTTCATTTTTAATCGACAAACTGAGCGTAGGCGTCTGTGCGTAACGTAGCGTGAGGAGACGAGGCTGCGTCTCACAGCACAAACACTGGAGCTGGGGCCCCACAGTCCCACATCTCGGCTCTGGCTCCTTGGAGATCATGGAGTCACTCTGGGATATTCCGGCTCCTTGGAGATCATGGAGTCACTCTGGGATATTCCGGCTCCTTGGAGATCATGGAGTCACTCTGGGATATTCCGATAGTAACCGGGAAACCGTGGCCTGTATACGAATCATCCCTGTTACTGCAACATAAAGTTAATGCGAATCCAAAAGACAAACAGTGTGATTTAATTTAGGGTCGTCCCGATCACGTGACTGCGAACTCGATCCGGACTCGGACGTTATGTTCCGATCAGGTATTGGATAAATAATATATGTAAATGTATTATTATTTTTAATCACATTTACCATGTGGGGGCCATTAGTGATTAAAATCTCCTCCCGCTCCTGTAGGCCACATCACCTCCCGTACAGGGCATGGACCACACCTCTTCCACTGTAGCTCTAAACCAGGACTAAACCAGGACTAAACCAGGACTAAACCAGGACTAAACCAGGACTAAAACCAGGACTAAAACCAGGACTAAACCAGGACTAAACCAGGACTAAACCAGGACTAAACCAGGAGTAAACCAGGTCTAAGCCCAAGTCTCAATGCTCAACACTTGTTCCTTTACTTTGATGTGAAAAGTTGCACTTTTAATAAGGCTTTGTCTTTTTTGAAACTATTTCAGTTTATAAAATCAGAGCCATTGGTGAATTTTGCTCATAGTTCATTTCATAGTGTTTTATAGATGTATCGGATTGGGACTAGGAAATGACTCGGACTCGGGGCCAAAAACTGTCACTGGGCCATCCCTGATTTTATTATAGTTTAGTGACGTTTCGGATCAAACTCTTCTTCAGTTCTGTTTTTTAACAAATAAAAATGGCAAATATACATTTCCTGACCTAATCACGAAGACCTGAGGGCAGTTTTAGTACATTTCTCTTCGCTTGGATTTTTTTTCTTAATTTTCCTTTTAAAACTGCCCCTTTTACCCCTAATGAAGTGTTCTACCTCCTTTTGTTCAGTCCAACCTGTTATTTCACAATCTGCTGCTGTAGTTGTGTCATGAGGCTGTGAGAAAAGCTACAGGAGCAGAAATAGAGATGAAAAAAAAAAGAAAACAGAAAATAAAATCCACACTCTTTTATACAAAACACACAGCAAACATGTAGAAACAACTTTTTGGACATAAAAATGCTTAATTTAGGGCCTTAGCTACAAAAATGCAAAATCTCAAGTCTGTAAGTAAATTAAAAATCTCCTTATTGCCCTAAAAACAAAAAAAGTGCAGTGGCTCCATGACTTTCCTGGTCCAGTCCTGGAAACAGCTCCTGTCAGGTCCAGGGCCAGAGCCACAGCACTTCTGCATTTCCAGGGTGGAAATTACATTTGGATTTGTTCATTTGGACTGAAATAAACCTTTAAATAAAAATAGAAAGAGATGCACAATTACACACACCAAGATGTGTCATTTTCCATGTGTGTGAGAATTAACTCCACTTAGAGCGACTTTTTCCCTCGTTCTAAACACACACAGTCAGAGGAGTCGACCATCTTGACTCACTTCACTCTTTGGCAAAGTTTGGCTCCATCAAAATGGACGGAGCGCATGAGTTTGGGGAAAACAAAGTTCCTGTTGGACACTCGTTTTGCTCCCGTCATCACACAGCGTGAGTGTGACGTAGGATAAAGCCGCAGAAATGTACGGAAACCTCTATGTCTGCACTTTCAGAGGGGAAAAGGACGTTTCTGTCTTTTACACTTACAAAGTTCTGCGGTTATAGAAACATGTTCCTCGGTGTCGTGTACGATGTCGTCAAATCTCTTCTTCTGCAGACCTCTGAGACTCAGTGAGGATTAAATCTGGCTCCCCGTGGCCTCAGACAGAGCTGCTCGAGTGGGAGACGCACAAAATACAGTGTGAATGAAACAAAACTCTGCTCCAGATGTTCGTGATGAGGAAACAAAACTTAATCTGTTTTCTCTCCTCCGTCTGAGCCCGAACTGGGACCTCACTTTGGGAAACCGCTGCCCTGGACCGTTTCAGCCTTTGCCGATTTCCATTAAAATTAAAACGATAATCGCAGGGACCTGAACCAGAGCGTGTTTTTCCTGCGGCTCGGTCCGAGTAATGAGATTAAAGCGGTGAAGGCCGAGGGGCGCGTCGCTCAGACACGAAAACAAACAGAAAAACACCAACCAAGCCACGCAGCGTAACCGCCACCGCCACCGCCACGCCGCTACACCCGCCCCACCGCCCCAACCGCTTCACTTCAGGGGGTTTTAATTATGGTTTTATATTTTATTGGGTCAAAGTTTCACATAGTTGACACATGACATTAGACGCAATATTTATGTGGTTTTATGTGTTTTTATCCCCATTTTTGCTCCACCCTCGGGTTAAAACAAACATTTAACCATAAAAAATCTATTGATGATAAGTATAAGTAAAAAAAAATAATAACAATAATAAAAATAAAACTAATACAAAAAAAACTATAATAATTTCAGCAGGTTTTTTTTATACTTTATTGTGCCAAAGATTTACATAGTTCACACATTATTTTAGACACAATATTTATGTTTCCACATTCCACAATCCACATTTTTCCCACCCTCAGGTTAAAACAAACATTTTAACAAACAAAATGTCTATTGATAAGTATAAGTAAAAAGAAAATTATAATAACAATAATAGAAAATAAAACTAATACAAAAAAATCTATGATAATTTCAGCAGGTTTTTATTTATTTTTATACTTTATTGTGTCAAAGTTTCACATAGTTTCACTTATTATATTGGACACAATATTTATGTTTTTAATCCACATTTTTCCCACTCTCAGGTTAAAACAAACATTTTAACAAAAAAAACCTATTGATAAGTATTAAAAATAAATAAAAATATAACAAAAAAATCCAATAAATAAATAATAATAATAAAATAATTATTATAATAATAAAATATGAATAACTAATAATAACTAATAAAAATAAAACTAATCCAAAAATAATCTATAATTTCAGCAGATTTTTAAGTATTAGTAAGTAGTATTAAGATGTATTAAAAAATAAAATTATATATATATAAACTAATAATAATAATAATATAAAAATGACTAGTAATAAAAATAAAAATCACTAATAATAAGTAATAAAAATAAAACTAATAAAAAAGCTATAATAATTTCAGATGATTTTTTAAGTGCCGGCATTAAGCTGTATTAAAAAAATATATATATATATATTACTAATAAAAGTACAAATAATAATCACTAATGATAACTAATAAAAATAAAACTAATACAAAAAATCTATAATAATTTCTGCAGACGTTTTGAAGGGCCTGTGTTAAGCTCTATTCCGTTTCTATAAACAATAAATTAATAAAGTAATTTGACTTGTTTTAGCAATAATTATTAACAGGGCTGAGTGAGTTTTTAAACATATCTGATCGTAAACACCGTGATCAGACGTGAGATTTCTGTTTTAATTATAAGATTCAGTTTAAAGTTCACAAAGAATTGACAAAAAGACCGAAATCTGAACTGTCGAACGAACACAAGAGGCTCTAAACTTTGAGGTTTGCAGCTTTTGTGCAGAATAAAACAGGAGATTTTGTCGTTTGGAGAGAAAAAGTGGCCATTTCTGATCATTCAAGTATGAAAAAATATTGTTATCAGAATCATTGGACGACACGGACTCTAAAACACATAAGAAAAGACTTAAAAAGAATGAACAGTTTCAGATTTTCATAAATAATACTCTTTATTTGTTGAAAAATCATGCTAATCGACGTTTAATTTGTCCACAAACAACCTAAAAATCAGCAATTAAACTCTGAACTCGTGGCTTCGGGCAAGTTGACGATCACCGGAGTATCAGGTCATGTTGTGATCCGCTTGTTGCCAAACATAATCCACACAGAACGAGACAGAACCGTGCGGAGAGCGATGCACGTCGTCTCATCCGCGGCTTTGTTAGCTAAGCAGGTTAGCCTCTTTAGCCCTATCATCCTAGCATGGCGTAACCAGCTAATTATCCGTCTCCAAACCCGCTCGGCCTCTCTGCGGCAGTCGTGACAAGTGCGGCTCGCCTCACACTGCAGAATTAGCCGGATTACGCTGCCGGCGGCTAAAACGGGGATGCTGGGGGGGGAGGGGATTAGCCGGCACGTATAGCCAGATTAAGCGTCTAATTCCGCAGACCCCCCGTAAGAAATCGGGTTTATCTGCGAGACGAGCCTCAAAACTCAAGCCGGCGCCAAGAGTGGACAGTTGGGCAGCCGGAGCGGATCAGCGGAGATAAGAGGCCCGGCAGACGCAAACGAAGAGATCCGGGCGCTTCGGGACGTGATCGTAAAAGGCGCAGAAAGACGCCGCGGTCTCGTGATTCTGCCGGGTTTGAGATTCAGAGACGAGATGTTAGTCTGGAGTACGACAGCGGTCAGGATAGAAATCTGTGCGTGTTCGGCTGTGGTCGAGCGTAAAATAAATATTCGCCAACTCTCGGATTAGTCCAGCCGTACGTAAAACGTGCTGTGTGTATTTTATCCGTCAGAATACGAACTGAAAAGTTGCAACGTCAAGAATTACAAATATGAAATGAAAAGTTATGATTGCGCTTTTCTTCGGTTACGGATACGAATTCACAGAACAGGACAGAAGTCGCCCCATCAAACCCAAACCTGCACAAAAACTATGTTGATCGTTTGTGCTGCAAAAAGTTTTGTTTGTGCGATTCTGGTTCTTCAGATATTCGCGGTTTTATTTTCCCCCGATGACGTCGTCCAGAACCTCAAAATGTGAAACCATTTGTGCTGTTTTGTGCTGCGACAGTTTCATTTGTGCGAGTTTATTTCTAAAATGATTCATTATTATTTCTGCGGTAATCACAGGACGTCATTTCCGCTCAGCTTCTTGTGGATTTTTAAATCTGAGAAGAATAAAAACGGGAGAGAAGTCGTCTTCAATCAAAGAGTCTGGATTTATTAGAGCAACTGTACCACAATTACAGACAAAATGAAAAAGAAGCCTTCTGTCCCTCACACGAAGTCCGTCTCTCCCCGATCTGAACCACGGCAAAACAAAAACAGGCTCTTCTACAGTCGACAAACGTCACAACATCAACATGAGGTAAAACAAACTGCAGAATATCTAAAAAAAACGTCCAAACGGAGACGACGGGTCTGGTTCAGCTGAGGCATCGAGCAGATTTACCCCCAAGGACGTCACTGTTCTAAACGAGGAGAATAAGCAAAGCAGCAGCTCGTCGTTTTAAAAACGTTGGATAAAGACAGAGCAGAGTCACCGTCTGTAGATACACAGGAACAGCAGAAACACCATCACGTGTGGCAGAAATACAGAAACACTTTAGCAGTTGTTAGTTAACAGTATCTAAACCCATAAAATACATTCTTTAGCTTAAATAGATCCCAGCAGAAAACAAAGTAAAAGTTTTCCACCACAACAGCTGACGGCGGCAAACTCCCCGAAACCAGTGAAGATAAACGGAGCACAGACGGACGATCGACTCCATTTTGGGCGTTTTCGAGCATTTTGAAGCTTCCTGCGGGGCGCAAACGAAACACAAACGACTGACGTAGTTTTTGTGCAGGTTTGAGTTTGACGGGGGCGACTTCACAGACACGACTCGACTGTCAGAAACACGTTCAGCCTCTTGGCGCAGACTTCCCTGGTCTGAAGAGTCACCGACCGTCATTTGACCGAAGCTTTTACACAGCAGCAGCAGCGAGCGGAGATGCCCGACTTTTGCCCCACACACGGACTGGACCAGCACTTGGAAAAAATGAGTTTTACTTTTCGGCTCCCCTGATTTTCAGCGTGAACACGTCATATATTTGCCCCATTGTTAATAATAATAATAATAATAATGATACATTTTATTTATATCGCGCTTTTCACGATACTCAAAGACGCTTCACAAAAATAACAACACAAGGAACACAACATAACATTACAAATACAACATTAAGTTCATAAAATTTAACGTTCAGAAAAAAAAATGTAAAATTACAAATTAATATACAAAATACAAAAACTTGGAGCCATAAATTAACTTAGGTATTTACACTGGATCACATTACCAGTATCCACAAACCTTAAATCATGGTACTATAGTCATTATTTTCAGCATCGAGTTCCATTCAGTTAAAATGAATCAAAACATTTTCCACCTTTTTTCTTTTGAAGCCTTTGCAGGTTTTTAGTTGAAACAACCTTTGGGCTTGACAAACAAGCAGATACAAAACACAAATCACAAGGGTTGTATACGACGCAGGGTTAAAAGTGTGAGAAAAAAGGTAGTGTCTTATACGGGCTGACCAGAGCTTCAAAAGTCCAAAGTGGGCGATGGTTGATGTAAATAAAACTGTGAAAAGAGCGCGTAACATCGTCCATTCTCGGCTCATTTGTGGGTCATAATCTGAGGGGCTCTTGTAGCTTTTTCGGTGACAGTTTTCGGTGTTTTTGCTTAACAAGTGACAATCCATCCCCCTCTTTACTGTTAGTGGGTCATAAATTGGGCAAAAATAGGGACGACTGGGACATTTCTCGTATAAAACTGGGACAAATCAGTGGTTTTGTATAAATCTGCTGGGACAGGGGGACACGGGGCTCAAACCTGGGACTGTCCCGGGTAAAAATAGGGACGTGTGGTCACTCTAGGCTTTAAAGTCTGTCCAGTGATTCATAATAACACATTCATACTGTAGCTCATTACTTGGTTACCATAAAACACAACACAATAACCTCCACTGTCTTATATAACTTGCGCGGTGACGCCAAGCGGTTAGTTTTTGTGCGTCATTATTCTATTGTGCAGCTACATTTAAACAAAAAACTATGTAAATAATGTTTTTTTATGACCCACAATCCCCTCTGCTCCGCGTTCTGTCGGACAGTTTGCGGCGGACACCTCCTGTTTGTGTGTCAGGAGTTTGGAGCTGTTCCTCTCACCTCTGACACGGCTCCTTTTGTTTGTGAATTAAAGCGCCGCTAACCCACTCACGTGAACTTAATCCGCGTTAATCCGCACCGGGGCGTGAACGCTCTTTTGGATATTAAACTTTATATCTGGGGCTCCGACGGCGCTAATGATAAACGGCCGCTCTGCGTGTGGGTTTTACGCCGGGTCGTGGTTACAACATGAGTTCGTTTGAGGATAAAACGGCAGATGAGGTGAAGATTAAAGTGAGTTTGATGGATTAAACAACGACAAATATTTATTATAGTTTTACGTCAGTTAAATAGGCGTGGAACAATAACCGAAATACCGTAATATAGTATTGTCAAAAGTCAGAGGCCCTCAGTTTCTCTGCTTAAATGAGTAGTTATGGTGATTTTAACGTCTTTCTTAGATAAACTTGGTGCAGCAGCAGCTAAGAAACAGATGGACAGGAGCTGAGTGGAACCGTCTGACCTCACAGCTTTAGGATTCGTTCGCTCGACGGTTGGCAGGTACTTTTTATATTTAACCAGTCGCTGCTGTTTGGTCGTGTGCGCGTGGCGTCTGCAGTCTGCGGTCGCAGCTCGGGGTTGGTCCTTTAGTCCAACAGAAGGAAAGAGCTGCTTTTTTTCAGCATTTACAGTTTATGCAAATGAGGCGTGTGGTTTTAAGTTTTGTTTCTGTAAAACGTAAACAGATGTGCGCAAAGGTGCATTAATATGTACATTATTATCAAACGGGCTGATGTGGTTCTGGGGTGGTGGTGGTTTATTATGGTGTAAAGTTGAGTTTATTTATGCAGATTAGTAATACTTATAATAATGATGACAATTTTAATGTGGCCACACCGGTTTGTCAAAGCCTGATCCTGTCACATCTCAGAGGCTCAGCAGGACCTGGTCAGGACTCGGATGGGAGACACTGGGAATTCCAGGTGCCACAGGGAGGCGCCAGTCACAAAAACTGTTGTTGTGTCCTTAGGCAAGACACTTCACCCACATTGCCTCGTATGAAAGTGGTGTGTGTGAGTGGTGGTGGTGGTCGGTGGGGCTGATGGTGCAGATTGGCAGCCTCACTTCTGTCAGTCTGCCCCAGGGCAGCTGTGGCTACAATAGTAGTTTACCATTACAGTGTCTGGAGTGAATGAATAATGCTCTGTAAAGCGTCTTTGAGTGTCCTGAAAAGCGCTGTATAAAACTGATGCATTATTATTATTATTAATATAAAAACGCTGATTAAGAAAATTAAATCAAACACCCATCGTACTGTGGACCATATGAAATGCTTCCAATTTATTCTGTGGAGAAGAGAAGTTTTGGATTCTGCTGTACGGTCGAATCGAATCATGAATCAAGTTTTTTATTAAAGAATCTAAGATCTTTTGGGGGGAAATTGTCCGGCTCTAATCTCCATCGGTGTTTTCAGGCCGACAGAACCGCGTTGGTGCCGGTTCCTGCACCTTATCTCGAAACCGACCGACGTTTCCACTCTGAAAATCAGAGCGTTCGGGAATCGAAAAGTAAAACTTGTTTTTTTCCAGGTGAACCCTGACGACACCGTAGACGTGAGCAGGTTCGTCCGGCTCACACGCGGTAAAATAAAGAAAATATGTGTGTGGAACATGGAGGAGAAATTATAAACCAAATATTTGCTCCATGTTCGGTGAGGCTCCATCTGTGGATTTGGCGTCGCTGTCGCCTTCTCCACAGCAGATGTTTGTCCACAGCAGATGTTGTAGCTCGGCGCACATAAATTATGTTTCGCATGAGTACAAACACTCGCTGGTGTCGATGATGTGATTAATGAGTGTTATTTTATGAGTGTTATTTTCCTCGCTGTCACATCCGCTTTCGTACGGACTTGTTTTTTATTTGGTGTCAAATCCACATCCTGGGTTCAATTAAACGTTTTGAATGTGGGTCGTGAGCACTTTGGTTCCCCGTGTGACACATCGAGAGAGAAGTATTTGCCGGATCCTCCATCAGAAAAGTTACACAATGCACCTTTAAGCATAATCGCAGCAGAATGAACTCTGTCTGTCGGAGTTACGTCCCTTTAACCCTCTCCGTATGTTCCTGCGTTCGGTCTGAGTCCAGGTCAGAACTCGGAGCCGAATAAATCTGCCACTTTTACATTTGTTCCTCATTTGGAGCGATTTTTTCGGTCCAATCAGAGGCCGCGGTCCGGAGACGACCCCGGCGCACGAGAGCCGAACCCGGGCACGAGAAAGTGAAGCGTCTGCGGCGGAAAGACTGGAACAGGGCAGTGAGAGACGGAGACATTCTTCACTGGAGTTAAAGCTGTGTCAGTGAGAGAACACATCAAAAACACGAGGCAGCTTCTGGAGAGCGCGGAGTTTAAAGGAGAATTCTGCAAAAAACATCAGCTGCTGAGCGCTTTTAGACACTGTTATCACCGTTTCTTTGTCACTGACCGTCTAACGTTGTATTTACGGTGATTTTTGCACGTTTGAGTCGTCTTTAATTTCTTTTTTTGCTCTGATCTGCCCTCGTTTTCACCTCTACCGCGAGGTGCTTTGTTTTCCAATTTAATTCTCATTATTTCCGACACTCGTGCACTTTCGCTCCTGTCGGGCTCAGTTTTCCATCCCACAGGTCGACCGACTTGTTTCTTTCATGTCTTTTATGTACTAATTATGACGTAATGATCCACTACAAAAGTGCACAGCCGACAAAAGCACAATATGTGTTCTGTAAAGTGCTGCTACTTGTAAAAGAGCAAAACAAACACACACAAAAACAACATATTTTTAATCATTGCCATTTGAAATGAAAAGTCTGCTCCAAACAGTGTTTTTATCAGTGATCAGAATGAATTATAACTAATTACATATGGATTAAAATGTGATCAATAGTATAATGATAATAATAATAATGCATTTTATTTCTTAGGCGCCTTTCTGGACCCAAAGTCGCCTGACAACAACATAAACAAATTAAATACGATTAAAAAAACAGTTAAAGTGGAAGTGTTTCATTGATTGATTGAATTTAGTTTTGTATTTAGTAAATCTGAATCTTGTTTAGCCTGAGATTTAAAGTTATAATATTAAAAAATACTTGAACTGTATTTATTCTACTTTCAAATTAAAAACTAAAGGTTTTTGTGACCTTAGATCAAATTTCACAGTAAAAGTATTTAAAGCTGCACTGTGTAACATTTCAACAACGACTTCCCATATGATATTTTATTTTTAAAACCACTTCACACTTGGGTTTGGCGGTGGTTCCTGTGCTCAGTTTTTGTCATAGTTTTACATGAGTTAAGTGTCAGTTTGTGGAAAGAATCTGTCAGCAACACAAAAACATCCAAAACACAGAAGCATCTGCACAAGAAAAGACTTCTTCTGACACTTTAAAGCTTTTGTAACTTTACACAAAAGACCCTTTAAAATCCTGTGTTCAGAATGTTCAAAATACTGGAATGAAAGAATAATTAACTGATGAGCTGAACTCAACACTGAGGGTTTTATGACATTAGAACAAACAAACAAATCACCATTTTAAATTCTAAGTTACACACACTGTTGGGTTCAAACAGGTTAAACACCATCTAAAACATTCAGAAGAAAGACAAGAGAGATTATTTGGTTTTACTCGCGAGGAGAACGGATTGAGACGTGCTCAGAGATACACTCTCCAACCCGCTCTGGAGCACGCCCGCCGCTTCCTCACTTTTATTTTCATTAGGATGACCCTGGTTACAATGGGTATCGCTGCTCTAAGGGAAAGGGGGGAAAAACAGCAACGATACCAAGATATGATAAATAAAATAAAATATGATTATGCATTATTGATCAAGGTCTGTTGTCTGTTTGAGTTCATTTACTTCTCTGTGAATAAGGACAAATACAAATGTCTCACCTCAAAATTGTATTCGCGCTTCACAAAAAGTATAATAAAGATGAATTGTGTCATATATCTGTAGATGGAGTGAAAAACTAACGTGGACTCAACTTTTCTGTTACAGTTTCTCCAGTAAAACCTCAAAATGTGGATTTTTCCTTTGTCAGAAATGCTCAGTGTGTTTTATGATCTCTCCTTAAATGAACAAATAACATAAAACTCAAATGTGTTTTTATACCAGGCTCTTTTTTCACTCACATGTATCAGAGTGGTTTTTATTTGACAAATTTCACCTGATTTTTCAGAAAGTAACATTATAAACTAGTCCGGACGGTTCAAGACAAAAACAATTGTGAAAAATGATTTTGAAGTTTTTAGAATTAGACAAAAAAAAAAAAAAATCATTGCCTGTTGGTCTCTTTAACAGTTCCAAATAGCAGTACGAGAATGGAAACAGAAATATTAAATCGAATAAATTTAAAAAAAATGTGAGACGAAAATTGGAAACTGAATTGTGAAATTTTTGCATTAGGAATTGTGTTAAAATCTTGTCCCGTCTCGTTTTTGTGGACCCGATCTCGTATCTCACCTCATTTTGTGGGAATTGTGTCTCGTCCCATTCCCGTAAACAAGATTTTTGTAAGGAAAATGTATTTAATTATTTTTCCGGAGCCTTGACATTTCCAAAAAATCCATCTGTATGTTTAATGTTTGATAAGAAATCCACTTATCCAAGGCCCTGGTGCTGTGCGGGCAGACGGCCAGCAGGGGGCGCGTCGAGCCCACAAATGCACCGCTCCAAGTTGGGATTTGCGGAGAATATGATGGATGAGTTTGTGTTTGGGATGACGTGCCGGGAAACGTCTGGAACGCTCCGTCTCCTCAAAGGGAGCTCGCGTTTCTCAGGTGTGAACAGTTTTAGCCTTTAGCCTCGGTGGAGTTCAGGGTGGAGCGGCCCCGACGGAAACGCCCCCAGATTCTCCGTTTCAAACCCGGATCCCTGTTCAAATATCCCCGCAGCTCGGATATTAAAGTCCCACTACACCGGCGTCCAATTTTGCCGTCTGATGTCACCGGATTCCCAGACGCTAACCGGAGGCACTGCTCTGTCTGAAGCCGCGTTTACTCAATTTAAGACCAGAAACCCCTGATTTATCTTGAACTGCGACTGAATGAGATAATTTGAGCTCATTTTAGGGTGGGTTCTATTGTGAGAAGGAAAAAAACAAGTCTGATGTCACCAAATTCCCTGGCGGTGTGACGCTAACCGGAGGCACTGCTCTGTCTGAAGCCGGGTTAAATTAGACATAATCTGACTAAAAACCACTGACTTATTTTGAACTACAGCAAAATGAGATGATTTGAGCTCATTTTACTGCGTTTTTTTTATTATTTTTTGGGGGGGAGAAGGAAAAAAACAAGCTTGTGTGACTTATTCATCAACATTCCCTGGGGGTGTGACGCTAACCGGAGGCACTGCTCTGTCTGAAGCCGCGTTAAATTAGACATAATCTGACTGGAAACCTTTGATTTATCTTAAACTGCAACAAAATGAGATGATTTGAGCTCATATTAGTGTGTGGTGGTTTTTGTGAGAATTTTAGTTGCAGTTATTGATATCACCAAATTCCCTGGCGGTGTGACGCTAACCGGAGGCACTGCTCTGTCTGAAGCCGCGTTACTCAACTTAAGACACAATCTGACCAGGACTTATCTTGAATAGGGGTGTGCAAAAATATAAAAACATCGATATACCGTATATTTAATGTGATAATATAGTATCGATATCGTGGGCTGCTGTATCGAGAGTATTTTTTAGTATATTTTTCAAAATTATTCTGTTACAGCTGCAGTTTTGTTGCTTGTTCGGGTGAAGGAAACTTGTTTATGCGACACATTTGACATTTTCACCGTTTTGAGGATTAAAATGTTTGTGTTTTATATAAAAAGTTAAAACTCTTCTCGATCAGTCACGTGTAGGAACAGCGTCGCCTTTCCACAAATCTGACCTGTAACTCTGTCCGGTTTGGTTTCCATGGTGATAGAAAGGTTTAAAGACACACTGTGAAACCAGGGCTAAACCAGGACTGAAACTGGACTAAACCAGGACTGAAACTGGACTAAACCAGGACTAAACCAGGACTGAAACTGGACTAAACCAGGACTGAAACTGGACTAAACCAGGACTAAACCAGGGCTAAACCAGGACTGAAACTGGACTAAACCAGGACTGAAACTGGACTAAACCGATACTAAAACCAGGACTAAACCAGGACTGAAACTGGACTAAACCAGGACTGAAACTGGACTAAACCAGGACTAAACCAGGACTGAAACTGGACAAAACCAGGACTAAACCAGGACTAAACCAGGACTGAAACTGGACTAAACCAGGACTAAACAGGACTGAAACTGGACGAAACCAGGACTAAACCAGGACTAAACCAGGACTAAACCAGGGCTAAACCAGGACTGAAACTGGACTAAACCGGTACTAAAACCAGGACTAAACCAGGACTAAACCAGGACTGAAACTGGACTAAACCGGGGCTAAAACCAGGGCTAAACCAGAACTGAAACTGGACTAAACCGGGACTAAAACCAGCCCTAAAGCAGGACTAAACCAGGACTGAAACTGGACTAAACCAGGACTAAACAAGGACTAAACCAGGACTAAACCAGGACTGAAACTGGACTAAACCAGGACTAAACCAGGACTGAAACTGGACTAAACCAGGACTAAACCAGGACTGAAACTGGACTAAATCAGGAGTAAACCAGGACTGAAACTGGACTAAACCAGGACTGAAACTGGACTAAACCAGGACTAAACCAGGACTGAAACTGGACTAAATCAGGGTTAAACCGGGGCTAAATCAGGACTAAAACCAGGACTAAACCAGGACTAAACAAGGACTAAAACCAGGCCTAAACCAGGACTAAAACCAGAACTGAAACCAGGATTAAAGCAGGATTGAAACTGGACTAAAACTAGACTAAACCAGGACTGAAACTGTAAAAATGTAAACTGTAATAAAACAAACCCTCCCTGGGAAAAGTTCCAGAGTTGAGCTTTAGGTTATAAATAGGTGACGTTAGCAGCCTCACACCTCGGGCTGTGCCTCGTACCACACGTGGAGCTGTGGCCTTCGGTGTTCTCTGCTATTGAGAGGAAAATCCGCTCCTTTGTCTCGGCCTCTCAGTGAAGTCTGTGGGCGCTGACAGACACAACGCGCTAATGCTCAAATCAAACAGAGCCACTCCTGTGCGTGGGAATCACACTTCACTCTGCGCCGCCGTGTTTGAGCAACGCACTTTCCCCAAACATCAAGAGCACCATAAATATACAGCACCGAGAGGCTGAACCGGGGCTAAAACGGGATTAAACCAGGACTAAACCAGGGCTTAACGGGGTCTAAATGAGGACTAAACCAGGGTTTAAACGAGAATAAACCAGGACTGAAACTGTAATAAACCAGGACTAAACCAGGACTAAACCAGGACTGAAACTGTAATAAACCAGGACTGAAACTGTAATAAACCAGGACTGAAACCAGGACTAAACCAGGACTGAAACTGTAATAAACCAGGACTGAAACTGGACTAAACCAGGACTGAAACCGGACTAAACCAGGACTGAAACTGGACTAAACCAGGACTGAAACTGTAATAAACCAGGACTGAAACTGTAATAAACCAGGACTGAAACTGTAATAAACCAGGACTGAAACCGGACTAAACCAGGACTGAAACTGTAATAAACCAGGACTGAAACCGGACTAAACCAGGACTGAAACTGGACTAAACCAGGACTGAAACTGTAATAAACCAGGACTGAAACTGTAATAAACCAGGACTGAAACTGGACTGAAACCGGACTAAACCAGGACTAAACCAGGACTGAAACTGGACTAAACCAGGACTGAAACTGTAATAAACCAGGACTGAAACCGGACTAAACCAGGACTGAAACTGGACTAAACCAGGACTGAAACTGTAATAAACCAGGACTGAAACTGTAATAAACCAGGACTAAACCAGGACTGAAACTGTAATAAACCAGGACTAAACCAGGACTGAAACTGGACTAAACCAGGACTGAAACTGTAATAAACCAGGACTAAACCAGGACTGAAACTGTAATAAACCAGGACTGAAACTGGACTAAACCAGGACTGAAACCGGACTAAACCAGGACTGAAACTGGACTAAACCAGGACTGAAACTGTAATAAACCAGGACTGAAACTGTAATAAACCAGGACTGAAACTGTAATAAACCAGGACTAAACCAGGACTAAACCAGGACTGAAACTGTAATAAACCAGGACTGAAACTGGACTGAAACCAGACTAAACCAGGACTGAAACTGTAATAAACCAGGACTAAACCAGGACTGAAACTGGACTGAAACCAGACTAAACCAGGACTGAAACTGTAATAAACCAGGACTAAACCAGGACTGAAACTGTAATAAACCAGGACTAAACCAGGACTGAAACTGGACTAAACCAGGACTGAAACTGTAATAAACCAGGACTAAACCAGGACTGAAACTGTAATAAACCAGGACTAAACCAGGACTGAAACCAGGACTAAACCAGGACTGAAACTGTAATAAACCAGGACTAAACCAGGACTAAAACTGTAATAAACCAGGACTGAAACTGTAATAAACCAGGACTAAACCAGGACTGAAACCAGGACTAAACCAGGACTGAAACTGTAATAAACCAGGACTAAACCAGGACTGAAACTGGACTAAACCAGGACTGAAACTGTAATAAACCAGGACTGAAACTGTAATAAACCAGGACTGAAACCGGACTAAACCAGGACTGAAACTGGACTAAACCAGGACTGAAACTGTAATAAACCAGGACTGAAACTGTAATAAACCAGGACTAAACCAGGACTGAAACTGTAATAAACCAGGACTAAACCAGGACTGAAACTGGACTAAACCAGGACTGAAACTGTAATAAACCAGGACTAAACCAGGACTGAAACTGTAATAAACCAGGACTAAACCAGGACTGAAACTGTAATAAACCAGGACTGAAACTGGACTAAACCAGGACTGAAACCGGACTAAACCAGGACTGAAACTGGACTAAACCAGGACTGAAACTATAATAAACCAGGACTGAAACTGTAATAAACCAGGACTGAAACCGGACTAAACCAGGACTGAAACTGTAATAAACCAGGACTGAAACCGGACTAAACCAGGACTGAAACTGGACTAAACCAGGACTGAAACTGTAATAAACCAGGACTGAAACTGTAATAAACCAGGACTGAAACTGGACTGAAACCGGACTAAACCAGGACTAAACCAGGACTGAAACTGGACTAAACCAGGACTGAAACTGTAATAAACCAGGACTGAAACTGGACTAAACCAGGACTGAAACTGGACTAAACCAGGACTGAAACTGTAATAAACCAGGACTGAAACTGTAATAAACCAGGACTAAACCAGGACTGAAACTGGACTAAAACTAGACTAAACCAGGACTGAAACCAGGACTAAACCAGGACTGAAACTGTAATAAACCAGGACTAAACCAGGACTGAAACTGGACTAAACCAGGACTGAAACTGGACTAAACCAGGACTGAAACTGAACTAAAACTAGACTAAATCAGGACTAAAACTGGACTAAACCAAAGCAAAACCAGGACTAAACCAAGACTGAAACTGGACTAAACCAGGACTGAAACTGAACTAAGACTAGACTAAACCAGGACTGAAACTGGACTAAACTAGGGCTAAACCAGGACTGAAACCGGACTAAACCAGGACTGAAACTGAACTAAGACTAGACTAAACCAGGACTGAAACTGGACTAAACTAGGGCTAAACCAGGACTGAAACCAGGACTAAAACTGGACTAAACCAAGGCAAAACCAGGACTAAACCAGGACTGAAACTGAACTAAACCAGGACTGAAACTGAACTAAAACTAGACTAAATCACGACTAACACTGGACTAAACCAGGACAAAAACTGTCTTAAACCAGGACTAAACCAGGACTGAAACTGTCTTAAACCAGGACTAAACCAGGACTAAACCAGGACTAAACCAGGTCCACTTTCTCTGCAACACCAGTTGTTGTTGAATAGTGAGACTTGAAAAGACAGGGGCAGAAATACAAGACAAACGTTACAGAAGATCTAAACCCGGATTAAAACGGGATTTAATCAGGTCTAAACCAGGTCTAAACCAGAACCACTTTCTCCGATTTGTAGAAGAACAATGCAGCACTGATAACTTCAAATACTCCACACAAACTGTACACAGGTGCTCTGAACCCGGACTAAAGCAGGACTAAAGCAGGACTAAAGCAGGACTAAAGCAGGACTAACACGTCTAAGTGCTGTTGTGGTTCAGTGAAAGTCCCACTTTTGTGATCCTGCGGTTTACAGTCAACACGCTCAGAGAATGCACCGTTCTCTGTCGCTCTGATGCCAAAACAAAGGATTTCACCAGGAATTTATGGCACAAATGTTTCTTTCAGAGTTTGATTTCTTGCCTTGTTTTGCTGTTTTGACTCGTCCACCGATCAGATCCAAATATCCATCGTCACGTTTAGTTAAATCCTTCCAGGTCGATCATGTGGATAGACCGAAACAACGCCGAGATTAGATACCTGAAACTGGACTAAACCAGGACTGAAACCAGGACTGAAACCAGGACTGAAACCAGGACTGAAACCAGGACTAAACCAGGGCTAAACCAGGACTAAACCAGGACTGAAACCAGCACTTAAACCAGGGCTAAACCAGGACTGAAACTGGACTAAACCAGGACTAAACCAGGGCTAAACCAGGACTGAAACTGGACTAAAGCAGGACTGAAACTGGACTGAAACCAGGACTGAAACCAGGACTGAAACCAGGACTGAAACCAGGACTGAAACCAGGACTGAAACCGGACTAAACCAGGACTGAAACCAGGACTGAAACCAGGACTGAAACTGGACTAAACCAGGACTAAACCAGGGCTAAACCAGGACTGAAACTGGACTAAACCAGGGCTAAACCAGGACTGAAACTGTAATAAACCAGGGCTAAACCAGGACTAAACCAGGACTAAACCAGGACTGAAACTGGAATAAACCAGGGCTAAACCAGGGCTAAACCAGGACTAAACCAGGACTAAACCAGGACTAAACCAGGACTAAACCAGGGCTAAACCAGGACTGAAACTGGACTAAACCAGGGCTAAACCAGGGCTAAACCAGGACTAAACCAGGGCTAAACCAGGACTGAAACTGGAATAAACCAGGGCTAAACCAGGGCTAAACCAGGACTAAACCAGGACTAAACCAGGACTAAACCAGGACTAAACCAGGGCTAAACCAGGGCTAAACCAGGACTGAAACTGGAATAAACCAGGGCTGAAACCAGCGCTTTCCTAGTCTTATATCCCTAATTCCCCTACAGTCACAAACTTTCTGCTTGTGTACAGTTTTCATATCAGACCAGGACTGAACCAGAACTGAACCAGAACTGAACCAGTACTAAACCAGGACTAAAACCAGGACTAAACAAGGACTAAACCAGGACTAAACCAGGACTGAATCAGAACTGAACAAGGACTAAACCAGGACTAAACCAGGACTAAACCAGGACTAAACCAGGGACTAAACTAGGCCTGAACCAGGACTAAACCAGGACTAAACCAGGACTAAACCAGGACTAAACCAGGGACTAAACTAGGCCTGAACCAGGACTAACCAAGGTCTTTCCTGCTCTTAGATTCCTAATTCCCCTGCAGTCACGCACTCTCTGCCCGTGCACAGTTTTAATGTTAGACCAGGGACTAAACCAGGGACTAAACCAGGACTTTCCAGGTCTTTCCAGGTCTTTCCCGGGTTTCCACTCCTAATTCCCCTGCAGTCACGCACTCCCTGCCTGTGCACAGTTGTCGTGTCAGAGCACAAAGCCCCGGGTCCGTCTGTGAAGCAGCAGAAATGGGCCGGGGCGACACCACCTCCAACGCAAACAGCTTTTCATCCCGGCCACATAAAGCCGCCCCATTGTCCCGCGCTCACATCCCCTGACCTCCCAAACAGGTGCCGCTCCGAATCGCCCGCCGCGCCCTTTGTTTTGCGCCTTTCGCCTTTTAATATGTGCAGACTTTAATGTAGGCGACGCGTTCTTTTATGTGGGGGATGAAAAGGGAGATTAACACCGGTGCAGTAGTGCGAGTCGCGGCGGGTTTGTTTGGTTTGGGTTTAAAGAGACAGGTTTGCGCCGAGAGAGTGACAGCGCTCGGTGGGTGGGAAGCACTTCGCACACACACACACAAAAAAAAAAAGAAATCACCTGAGAATTCCACTTCGAGGTGAAGGTTAAAGCGCAGGAGACAGGTTGGACGGCACTGTCAACGTCATCGTGTTTCGCCGAACGGCTCGTCCACGGTCGGGACATAACTCTGAGCCGCTTCCGTAACTGTCACATGGTGTCACGTGGCGGCCGTAAAGTAAACAAGGCCCAAAACCGAGCAAAACGACGATTTGATGAGGAAATTACATGAAATCGCCTGTGTTACAACTGAGAGCTGCTTCCTGTAATCATGTGACTCCACTGCTCTTTTTCCAGTTTGTAGAAAATCGCGGTCATGGACAAGTTTGTGCAAAATCGGTTCCACATATCGGCCCAAAAATATCGTCCGAGCTTCAAAGTTCTTTACAGAATAAGAAACACATAAAAATCACAAAACAAACAAATCAAAACATAAATAAACATGTTCTACATTATTATAATTTTAAGTTTTGCATGACCAGGTTAACATCAGACACGAGGACTTAACCTGGACTAAACCTGGCCTAAATCAGGACTAAACCTGGGCTAAACCAAGACTGAACTTGGTCTAAACCAAGACTCGGTGTTTCCCGCAGAAAATTGGTTGGTCAAGGAGGTGACCGGCGAGGGGTGTCAGAAATACTGAGCCCGCGAAATGAAGGACCACGTTTAGACCTGGTTCAGTCCTGGTTTAGTCCTGGTTCAGTCCTGGTTTAGCCCAGGTTTAGTCCTGGTATAGACCTGGTTCAGTCCTGGTTCAGTCCTGGTTTAGACCTGGTTCAGTCCTGGTTCAGTCCTGGTTTAGACCTGATTTAGTTCTGGTTTAGTCCTAGTTCAGTCCTAGTTTAGACCTGGTTTAGTCCTGGTTCAGCCTGATTTAGACCTAGTTTAGTCCTGGTCCAGTTCTGATTTAGACCTTGTTCAGTCCTAGTTTAGTCCTGGTTCAGTCCTGGTTCAGACCTGGTTTAATCCTGGTTTAATCCTGGTTCAGTCCTGTTTTTTTCATTTTCGTTTGGAGACAAAAAATGTAGAAAAGAGTTTTTTATGTTCTTATTTTTGTTTTTATTTTGAAAAACAAATGAATGACATGTGGATTTCTGCTCTGATACTTTTCCTATTCAGAAAAGGTTCATTTCTGTCCTGAGTATTGGGCTTTTTTAGTATCGACACCTGCTTAAACGAGGATCCAGCTTCGACACTCGTTTTATCATCGATCAGTGTCTTTTTCCGACATTCCCGACACTTTTCCCTGTTACGTCATCATAAATATTCCCGATCTGACGAGCTCCGGGGTCACGGTGGGTGAAACCTGCGAACAGTCGGAGGAGGGATGAGTCCAAACCGCTGCTTTTGTGTTCGTGTCAATACCACTGTTTGCTCTCCCATGATCCTTTGCCGCAGCTCCTCCAGTATTTGCACAGCTCCCGTTGGACGACCGGAGGGCGCTGCCGCTCTTCCCGCCGCTCCTCCTTTCATCCGGCTCTCGGCCCGAGCTCCCGACAAACCATTTTTCACCCCGGTAAAGACAAAGGGCCCGTCACTCACGCGAGGCTTTGCGGAATAACGCGGTGACAAATGCTCGCGCTGTCGGGGAGGTGATTAATGCGTTTGCCGTGGCTCAGGTTAAGAAGCCCAAGCTAACGTCAACACTAGCGCCCTAAGCTAACGTCAACACCAGCGCTTTTGAGCTAACGTCAACAGTAGCGCCCTAATCCCGAGACACTGCGAAACGGCGGCGTTCGAGGCGTGAGGAAACAGGTTCGCCCGCGTCGCCCGTCATCTGCGACAAAAACAAGAAGTGAGCAAATAAATAATAAGAGCGTGCAAAAACCTGTTAAAGTATGAGCGCGTCGGTGGGCGTTTAATCGCGGGCGCACGATTAACGTCTCTGTAACTGAGTTTTTTCTGTTTTAAAACGTAAATAAAAACAGAATTAAGTCATTTTAAACAGTTTGCAAAGTTATTTCACACTTACCTCACGCATTCAGAGCGTCGTAATTACTCACGGGGATGAGTTTATGAGCACTTTTTGCGAATTTTAGAGAACAGAGCGGAGTAAAGCTAACATCAACTAGCATGCTAACACACATTTCCTGATTATCGACCTTACGCATTCAGAACGTCGTAATTACTCACGGTGATGAGTGTATAATCGCTTTTTGTAGCTTTTTGCAGTTTTTCGCAGCTTTCAGTGACCAGATCAGAGTGGAGTAAAGCTAACACCAGCTAGCATGCTAACGCGTACTTCCTGATTATCAACCTCACGTATTCAGAGCGTCGTAATTACTCACGGGGATGAGTTTATAATCGCTTTTTGCAGCTTTTCGCAGCTTTCAGAGACAAGAACAGAGCGGAGTAAAGCTAGCACCAACTAGCATGCTAACACGCACTTCCTGATTTTTGGCCTCAGGCATTCAGAGCGTCGTAATTACTCACAGGGATGAGTTTATAATCGCTTTTTGCAGCTTTTCGCAGTTTTTCGCAGCTTTCAGAGACAAGAACAGAGCGGAGTAAAGCTAGCACCAACTAGCATGCTAACACGCACTTTCTGATTTTTGGCCTCAGGCACTCAGAGTGTCGTGATTACTCACGGAGATGAGTTTATAACCACTTTTCGCAACTTTCAGAGGCCAGATCGGCGCGCAGTAAAGCTAACACCAACTAGCATGTTAACGCACACTTCCTGATTATCGACCTTACGCATTTAGAGCGTCGCAATTACTCACGGGGAGGAACTTTTAAGCACTTTTCGCGATTTTTAGAGACTAGAACAGACCCGAGTAAAGCTAACACCAACTAGCATGGTAACACACACCTCCTGATTATCGGACACTAAAAGACGATATTTAAATGCAGACACAATACACAAACCATATGCAGATTTGGCTAGTAACAAAAATAAGCTGCATTTCATTACTGTTTTTATGTTACAATTTTATTATTTTGTTTTTCAGTTTACACTGCGCAAAAATTTTATACGTTTTTTTAAATAAAATTTTTACATTTTAGGATCATATATAGGACTAAAACTACTGGACTAGGCCTAAACCTGGTGAAATTGTGCTTTAACTATGTGCACTATATGTACTGTATTATATATATATTAATTATATATTAATTACAATCAAATAACAGTAATTTGAATGGACACAGTTTTTTTTAGTTTTTGTAAAATGTAAACAAACGTGCACAAAGCTGCATTAGACACATTATAATCAAGATTCAGGAAGTTTATTGTCACATTTTCATCTTCACAAATGAAAAAATGAAATTATGTTTCTCACGCTCAACCGAAGCTAAATTAAATAATAATAAAATGAAAGAAAAGTTCAGAGTTGTTCTTAGGGAGACTGGGCTGTAGAGGGAATATCAGGGCTGTTTGTACTTTTTTCCGGGTTTATTAAATATATTTTTTGTGCATTTGTCAGATTGGTGAAGTATCGGCAAATAGTACAGTACAGAAATTATTCTACTCCTAAGTTTTTAAATAAATAGTCTTAAAAAGGTCTTAAAAATATTTGAATTTAACTTGAAGAAACCTGTAGGAGCCCTGTATTATTAAAACTGGTCAAATTCTGTCAAAGTCCTGGTTTAGTCCTGGTTTAGTCCTGGTTTAGACCTGGTTCAGTCCTGGTTCAGTCCTGGTTCAGTCCTGGTTCAGTCCCGGTTTAGACCCGGTTCAGTCCCGGTTTAGACCTGGTTTAGACCCGGTTTAGACCCAGTTTAGACCTAGTTCACTCCTGGTTTAGTCCTGGTTTAGACCTGGTTCAGTCCTGGTTTAGACCCGGTTTAGACCAGGTTTAGACCCGGTTTAGACCCGGTTTAGACCAGGTTTAGACCTGGTTGAGTCCTGGTTTAGACCTGGTTGAGACCTGGTTTAGTCCTGGTTTAGTCCCGGTTCAGTCCCGGTTCAGTCCCGGTTCAGTCCCGGTTCAGTCCCGGTTCAGTCCAGGTTTAGTCCCGGTTTAGTCCCGGTTCAGTCCTGGTTCAGTCCCAGTTCAGTCCCCGTTCAGTCCAGGTTTAGTCCCGGTTTAGTCCCGGTTCAGTCCTGGTTCAGTCCCGGTTCAGTCCTGGTTCACTAATGACACAGCGTTTTTTCCATTATCCGTTTAAACACAAAATCAAACAGTGAAAAAACGAATCGTTATCATTTTTTTTGATGACGAATAATAAAGAAAAGAGTTGTTTTTTTAATTTCCTTAGTTTTGGTTTTATTTTGAAAACCAAATGTACGAATAATACAAGTTTTTATACTTTTTACTATTCAGAAAAGGTTCATTTCTGTCCTGGGTATTGGACTTTTTAGTCTCGTCACCTGTTTAAACGAGGATCTATTTTCCAAACTAGTTCTACTATCGATTCATGTCTTTTTCCCGATATTTCCGATACTTCTCCCTCTCGCTGGCAAAACGTTCAAAGTCATACAGGTTCTGTTTCTTTAAAATTTTCCCAGCGGTGCCAAGAAGTGCCATAATTTCCCTCCACAAACACCGAAATCTCCCGTTTTATTCTGCATGAAAGCTGCTAATCCTGTCGTTCAGATCTGCACAAACACGCTCAGAAATGCGATTCTTCTGTTATTCTGTCGGTTCAGGTTTCGGCCATTTTTGTCACTTCTCCCGGAAATGTTCAAAATACGAAGTTTGAACAGAATCATCTCCTTAAAACACGAACCGCAGAGCTTCATTTTTGCTTTTTTGCTTTTTTTTTTTAACCTGCAGTTCCTCTTGCGCTCATCGGGGGGCGGTGTTTGTCCACGCGTGTGACACTTCTCCTCACACACTTTTTTTTTTTTTTTAAAATAGAAAAAAACAAAACAAAACAGATACATCAAGTACAAATGCCAGGGGAGAGGCAACACGAAATGAAGACAGGAAATAAAAGAAAAGAAAAAGGATTACATGAAAACATTGTAAAGCATAATTAGCATATTATACGTTCTTACAGCTTTCTTACTGAGAGAAGAGGAAATGGAGGAGACATATTGATTTACACTGTTGGACAACTCAATAAAAGCAGGTTTTGTGTTTTTAAATTTTGATTTGTGCGTGTCAAATTTAGTTAAAATAATAACCAGATTTATTTGATGTGTGGTTCTCGTCAAAGTGAACAAAACCAAATAGGACATTTTCCCAGTTCAATGCAAAACCAGGGTAAATAAAGTCTACAGTATATGTGGACAGTTTACTCCATAGTGACTTAGTATGAGGCCGTGACCAAAATAAGTGCACAAGTGTTTCTCCTGTACTTTATTCCAACAAATGTCCCCAACAAAACCAGACCAATAAGATAATGATGAAGGTGCTGTGACGATATTTTGCTGGAAAAGTAGTCGGACAGATTTATTCACATTCTTTTAACAGGGAGAGTAGAATTCGGCTTAAAACCTCTAAATAAAGAGGGAACAGCAGTGGGGACGGCATCAAAAACAACAGAGAAATCCTTTGGGGTAACGGGGATACCGTATTCCTGGAGACATTCAGAATAGGAAAAAAGTTGGCCATCATCATTGAAAAGTTGACTAACCAAAACAATATTATTATCAAAAAAAGAGATCTATTTTTACACAGAATGACACTTCCCCACCTCTTTTTTTGCACGGCGGCTTCTCTTGCGTCACCGTTTTTTTTTTTTTGCAGCTCTGTTTGAACAAGTGCAAAGCGCTTAACCTGGAAACGCACCCGCTTCGAATCGGGTCAAACGCGAGACTGAAAGATGGAGAATGTCGGGCGACACTTCACTTGCACAAAAGGAGCTGACAGCAGACGTTTTGTTTAAAGAGTGGGTATTGTGCAGGGTGTTTTTTTAGCTTTCTCTCATGTTGTAACGTCGTTCCCCCGTCAAAAACCTGCCTGAAGAGGTTTTAGACGTCATCCGCGCGCGTTTGAGTCATTTAGAGATCTCTCCTCGCCCATATTTGAACATTCCTCACGGTTATAAGTATGATTCTCAGCAAAATATACAAAAACATTATACAAAACAATAAAAAGAGAGAAACCTTTTATTAATCCAGAAGGAAATTCAGGTTTTAATACACTACAGCTTCACAAACCTGATGCGATGTGCAGTAGTTTCATTAGCGGGACGTGTTTTTATTTATTTTTTGTTTTAATTTGCAATTTATTCAGTGCTTTTTGCATTTTTTCCTACATAATTCGCAGTATATACGCACAGTTTCTTTCCGCACATAAAATGAATGTCAATGTAAATGTACCAACAAATAAATAAAATAATAATAAATAAATAGTAATGATGATATAAACAAAATGGTTGAATCACATGAGAAAAAGAAAAAAAAATGCAGATTTTGTTGTGTGCTCTCACTTTAACTTAAACATTTTTATGCATGGTTTTTAGCGGATACGGCATTTTCAAAATAATAAAAGGCAAAATGGGGTTCTAATTACGTCACGTGTCACCCCGTAGAAGACCAATAGTGCTTGTGTGTGCAGTAAGATTATAATCTATGACATTCGTGGATCATTCTGTAATAATTTGGACATTTTAAATCACGATATTGATCTAAAACAATGTAATAAAAGAAACAAATGTGTTGATTTCCGTGTTAGAAAACTGTGGATAGAACCAAAGCAGGACTAAACTAGGACTAAACCAGGACTAAACCAGGACCAAACCAGGCTGTGAGCCCCTCATATGTATAGAACCAAACCAGGACTAAACCAGGACTAAACCAGGACCAAAACAGTACTAAACCAAGACCAAACCAGGACTAAATCAGGACTAAACCAGGCTGTGGGCCCCTCATATAAAATATCTGCACATCACAAGAAGCTGATGTTTCTTTTATTTGTACCAAAATTAGTACTGCCACTGCCAAAGTCTACGTGTATTAGCAAATAAGAAAATAAAATTTGACCCCGAGTTTAACTGGTGCATTTGCCCCAGTCCTGCTTATGTGTTTGACCCGTTGTCCCTCACATACAGCTCCTTGTGTCCTGGTACAAAAGTGACTATACGACGCTGCCAAATTTTACACATATCACCATTCAAGAAAATAAAACTGCAGAGTGAAGTGCGTACATCGGTGGGCATGTAGCGGTGGAGGTGAAAACGGCGTTAGATTGGAGTGATGTCGACTTGAATACTTGAAAATCTGACTTTCGGTTCTTCTTGAGTCTCCAGCAGGAGCGCCACACTGACTCTGCTGTTTGGGTTTTGTCTTTCTGTTCCTGTGATGTGGACTTGTGTTTATTAGACTGGAGCTGAAGGTGCCCACATGACGCATTAACTCATGTGACAGTACAAACATGGCCGCCGCAGTGATAAACTCGTGTGACGGTACAAACATGGCCGCCGCAGTGATAAACTCGTGTGACAGTACAAACATCGCCACTGCTGTGATAAACTCATGTGACAGTACAAACATGGCCGCCGCAGTGATAAACTCATGTGACAGTACAAACATGTCCGCCGCTCTGATGTATATGTGTGTTCTGGACTTAAACATTTAGGTTTATCTTTGGTCGCTTTGGTCACTGTGTACACTCCAGGAGACGGATGAAAGAGGAGGAAGAGAGAGAGAAAGAAAGAAAGAAATGGAGGATGGAGAGAGAAAGAAGAGAGAAAAAAGAGGGAGAGAGACAGGGACATTTATTCTGAAGATAATATCTGACAGGGACAGTGTGAAGTCTGCTCCTGCACATGGGCGACACATGCCCCTGTCTGCCCCTGTCTGCTCCTGTCTGCCCCTGTCTGCCCCTGTCTGCTCCTGTCTGCCCCTGTCTGCCCCTGTCTGCTCCTGTCTGCTCCTGTCTGCTCCTGTCTGCCCCTGTCTGCTCCTGTCTGCCCCTGTCTGCCCCTGTCTGCTCCTGTCTGCCCCTGTCTGCCCCTGTCTGCCCCTGTCTGCTCCTGTCTGCCCCTGTCTGCTCCTGTCTGCCCCTGTCTGCTCCTGTCTGCCCCTGTCTGCTCCTGTCTGCCCCTGTCTGCTCCTGTCTGCCCCTGTCTGCCCCTGTCTGCCCCTGTCTGCTTGGGGATATTTGCTCTTTGGATAAACACCTTTTGTTTGCTTCCTGACAGCTGCTTCTCTCCTCCTCCTCTCCCTGTTTCCGTTCTCTCTCTTTCTTTTTTCTAGTGCATTTGACTCTGGTGCATTTGACCCACTTCTCTTGGCGCATTTGACCCTGATGCATTTGACTCTGGTGCATTTGACTCTGGTGCATTTGACTCTGTCGCATTTGACTCTGGTGCATTTGAGTCAGGTGCATTTAGCCCACTTCTCTTGGTGCATTCAAAACTGGTGCATTTGACTCTGGTGCATTTGACTTTGTCGCAATTGACTCTGGTGCATTTGACCCTGATGCATTTGACCCTGATGCATTTGACTCTGGTGCATTTGACCCACTTCTCTTGGCGCATTTGACCCTGATGCATTTGACTCTGGTGCATTTGACTCTAGTGTATTTGACTCTGGTGTATTTGATCCACTTCTCTTGGTGCATTTGACTCTGGTGTGTTTGACTCTGTTGCATTTGACTCTGTCGCATTTGACTCTGTTGCATTTGACTCTGTCGCATTTGACTCTGGTGCATTTGACTCTGTTGCATTTGACCCTGGTGTCTTTGACTGTGGTGCATTTGCCTCTAGTGCATTTGCCTCTGGTGCATTTGACTCTGGGAGCGTTTGACCCTGGTGTCTTTGACTGTGGTGCATTTGACTCTGGTGCATTTCACCCACTTCTCTTGGTGCATTTGACCCTGGTACATTTGACTCTGGTGCATTTGACCCACTTCTCTTGGTGCATTTGACCCACTTCTCTTGGTGCAGTTGACCCACTTCTCTTGGTGCATTTGACTCACTTCTTTTGGTACATTTGACCCACTTCTCTTGGTGCATTTGAACTACTTCTCTTGGTGCATTCAAAACTGGTGCATTTGACCCTGGTACATTTGAACCATCCCCTTGGTACATTTGACCCCCCTCCTGCTGGTGCATTTTCCCCTCTCCTGCTGGTGCATTTGCCCCTCTCCTGCTGGTGCATTTGCCCCTCTCCTCCTTGTGCATTTGACCCCCCTCCTGCTGGTGCATTTTCCCCTCTCCTGCTGGTGCATTTGCCCCTCTCCTGCTGGTGCATTTGCCCCTCTCCTCCTTGTGCATTTGCCCCGCTGCCCTCATGCCCCCCCTGTGCCCTCTGGTCCTGATGTTTTGGGCCGTGTTGAGTTTAATCTGCAGTTTGTGTTTGTGATGCAGCAGCAGATACAGAGGCTCCGGCTCCTCCAGATAAACTCGACACTCAAACCAACGTGAGGAAAAAACACGAGAAACTTTCTACATTTATAAACTTTTAAGCCGCGACACAGGATCCTGATATTTTCATTTTTGCCGTTTTGTTCCTAAATCAAGATATGAACATAAATAACGGACCAATCAGACGCCTTCATTCCCCGAGGTCCCTCCCCCTAGCGTTAGCAACAGGTTTGACTGACAGCTCGTGCGTTTCGTTGCTAAGTAAGTTCCCTTCCCGCTTTCCTGCCCCGAGTGATGATTTCTGAAATAAAATGACAAAATATCTCAAACATTTACAATATCTAATGTTACTAGAATCTGAACGAGCATAAAGTAAAGTGAATTTCATTAAATTGCGACTCTATTGTTGTTCACACGTAACAAAACAAACAACATAAATCAATGACTTAAACTTACTATTTAAAGTTTGATGATAAAAGCTAAAAGTTTCCTTATTATTCTCAAAAATCGCCGAAATCCAGCGGCCCGTGCAGAATGGTGCGAAGTGGGCACATTTAACGACCTCAATCATGATTCGCTCCTGTAACTGTGGCAACAGGAGCCTTGAAAACTACTACCTCATGACATAATAAGGTGGAACAGAGCATTTTGAGCTTTGGAGATGTGGACGGACTAATAATAAAGAGTTATTCAAACACGTGTGAATGAAAAAACACAACTCCAGGTGTGTTTTTGAGGAGGAAGCGTCATTATAACACTTTAACCCTCGCCAGAGTCAGTTTTGTGTAATATAGAACCTTTAATCATAAAAACAGTAGTTGGTACAGGCTCGTTCAGGCTGGTTCTCGGTCTCGGCATTGCCCCGGTGGACCTCGTGACCCCGGTGGACCTCGTGACCCCGGTGGACCTCCTCCTCGTCCCTGCGGTGCTGGAGATGAGCCGTGTCCGTCTCTCCCGTAATGACCTCGTTCTGAATCCATTATCCAGCGGAAAGGGACGTGTCACTGTGGCACATCAGGGTGGTTTCGGCAGGGCTCCAGGTGCTAAAGGGACCCGCATCTGGTCTGGGATCTGGACTTGGACCTCGGCCGGGGGGCTCGGGGTCCGGTCTCGCCCTTCCTGCCGCAGCGACGCTTATCTTCTCCGGGGAAGTTTACTGTCGGGATCTGGACAAACATCCGAGGCCAAAACATCCAGTGTCCACTCCAGTCCTTCCACGCGCTCCGATCCCCTGATACGATTCAGCCGCCTTTAAACTGTTCTCAGACGAGCTGCTGAGTTAAACAAATAACTTTTACACATTTAAAAAAGTCATGTTTAAAGCTCCACTGCGTAACTTTTCCTGTTTGTTTCTATGGATACGCTTGGAATTTCCCACAGTGTGACATGAAACGGCTCTAATTTTTTTATGCATTTATTCTCAAAAATCACTCAAAAATCCCAAGAAAAACGCGCGTTCTGACTGTGAGCGGCGTCGCCTCTCCGCAGATCCAACCTGTCACTCAGTCCGGTTTGGTCTCCGTGACGATAGAAAGGTTTAAAGCCGTACTGCGGGACATTCCAGACAAGAACGACGGGATAACATCTCCACTGAAAGGAGCGTTTGACGGACCCTCCACCGGCAATGTTACGCACTGCAGCTTGTTTCTATGTTTGTCGCCATGGAGATGCTGTCGCTTGGTCTAGAATGTTCCACAGTGTAGCTTAAACCTGACTGTCACGCTTCGTTACGGGTCAGATCTGCGGAGAGGCGTCTTTATTCGCGAAAAGAAAAGAACAAAAACATTAAAAGCGACTGTAATGAATAAATGGTTTGTTCGGATATGGATGCTGTATGTTTAATGTCATATCACGGAACATTCCAGGCCAGGCGATAACATCTCCATGGAGACGAGCAGGCGACGGACGCTCCACTAGAAAAATTACGCAGTGCACCTTTAAAAATCACTGTCAAACAAACCAACAGTATTATACTATATATTATAATGTTTAATTTGATCCTCCTTGGTTCTGGTGGAGGATCAGTCGCAGTTTTGTTTCCATGGAGATGTTGTCGCTTTGAAATATTCCACAGTGTGGCATTACACTTAAAATGTGGCGGTAAACATGAATGAATTGTTTGCAAAAAGCGTTGATTTTTACAGTGGGTGGGCTCGCCGCTTCACTGAGCTGAACTGTAACTGTACAGATGGGGGTCACCTGCTGCTTTTTACAGAGAGAGAGAGATGGATGGATGAGAGAGAAAGATGGATGGATGAGAGAGAGAGGAGAGATGGAGAGGTAGAGAGCGAGAGAGAGTGATGATAGATAGATAGATAGATAGATAGATAGATAGAGATGGCTGGATGAATGGATAGAGAGTAAGAGATGGATAGATAGAGGTGGATGGATAGAGACAGACAGAGAGATGGATGGATAGAGATAGATAGATGATAGATAGATAGAAAGCGAGAGATGGAGTGAGAGAGAGTGATGATAGATAGATGATAGATAGCGATGAATGGATATATAGAGTGAGAAAGAGATTGATTACTGGATGGAGAGTTGAATGGATAGAGAGATGGATGGATAGGCAGAAAGCTAGAGAAAGAGAGAAATGGATGGATAGAGAGAGAGATAGATAGAGATGGATGGATGGACAGATGAATAAATGGATAGAGAGAGATAGAGATATGGATATAAATAGATAGAGATGGATGGATAGACAGAGGAGAGATGGATGAATGGATAGAGAGTAAGAGATGGATGGATATGTAGAGAGAGCGAGAGAGAGATGGATAGATAGAGGTGGATGGATGGATAGAGAGATGGAGAGATAGAGAGACAGAGAGATGGACAGATAGATAAATAGAGATGGATAGATAGAGAGAGAAAGAGATGGATAGATGGATAGATCAATAGCGATGGACGGAGAGAGATGGGTGGATAGAGAGAGATATGGATGGATGGATATATATAGAAAGAGATAGATAAATAAATAGAGAGACGGATGATATACAGCTAGAGAGATATGGATAATGGATAGAGAGATGAATAGATGGATAGAGAGAGAGAGCGAGATGGATAGATAGAGGATAGATGGATGGATATATAGATAGATGATGGATGGATGAAGAGCTGGACAGAGAGAGATATGAATGATAGAGAGAGAGCTAACTAGATAGAGAGATGGATGGATGGAGAGCTGGACAGAGAGAGAGATATGAATGATAGAGAGAGAGAGATGGATAGATAGAGAGAGAGAGATAACTAGATAGAGAGATGGATGAAGAGCTGGACAGAGAGAGAGAGATTTTAATAATAATACATTTGTTTTATTTAACGCCTTTCAAGACGCCCAAAGCGTTTTACACTTACGACTTTAATGCCGCACTGTGAAACCTTCGGGGGCCGAGCTTTAACACGTCCGTAAAGACGGGCGCTCGGGAAAAGTTACGCAGTGCGCCTTTAAGAAGCGCATTAAGAGTCTCCACATTTATCACATTCATCATCCGCGAATGTTTGTCCTCCTCATTCTTCGCTCGGGTTCGGCTCCGCAGACCTGTCGCCTTAATCTCGGGCTTAAAGTCGGTTCAGGCGACGACAAAGAACTTCTGTTTGTTTTGTTTGTTTGCGCAGACGGAGAAAACGTTGGACTCTGTGTCGGTTTTAGTTTCACAGATGTTAACTGAAAACCAGCCCGACAAATCTGCAGTCTGACAGTGACAAATCCCACCATAGAAACCAGCTCAGGTTAAACTACGGGGATTTGAACGTCGTGACTTCACTTTTAACGCGTTCTTTTGTACTTCGCGTGACTCAAACATTTGCCTTAAGTCTGGGACGTAACACAATAACGTAAATCTGGTGATATCGTATCGCCAAAGGTCTCACAATAACATCGTGGAGCATCACAATATATCGAATCCCGAGTGTCTTTGCTTAAATGAACAGTTCTGATGCAGAAATAGCTAAAAAAAACAGAGGGAACTACATAGACCATGATCCTTTGCGAGAATAACCTTAAAACTGTTTTATTTTCTAAAACCTGGTTGGGATTTTAATCTAAGTTCTGAGTAATATGAAGTGTATAGAAACAAACTGTTGCGTTTCTTTAGATTTTTAATGCATATTGATATTTTCTTTTGCTCCGAAAAATGAAGAAAAATGAAGAAAAATGAAGAAAAATGCCTAAAGAACCATTCACCCAAGTCGACTTTGTCTGTGATTAAACTCCTGCTGTTATTAGTGGCACCACATGATGCACGGTCGCACCACATGACATTTTAACACTTTAAGCACAAAAAACATGCAGAATAACTCAGGATTTATGAACAAAATTATGTACAGAGAGATTTGGATTTCGTTCCATCCCTAATGATGATAAATGTTGTACCAAATGAACTGGTCAAAACGTTTTAGAGTCAGTCTGTTATTCTGTAGAATATCGTAATATCGTGAGTAGAGCTCGACCGATATGGATTTTGTTGCGGCCGATATGATATTGATAAAATGGGAGTTGGAGCTGCTGATATAATCGCTGATATATTTATGATGTAAAAATCCACTGTAAATCTTCAGTTGTTTGTAAAACTTAAGTTTGGCTCTATTGGATTTTCAGTCGGGTTTATTTAGGCGACATTTCTTGTTCTTCTGCCTCTTTACGTCATATTTAAAGACAGTAGTTCGGCCTAATGGTGTTTTTGTATGATATTCTAGCCAGTAAAGAAAGTACTGTGAGTAAACTACCGCTGTTAGCCTTTAGCGGTAAATGCGTGTGCGCCGCGGTAATTAATGATCTGCTAAATGCTGATAATTCACACCTCTATTCACAGCTCATTTCCATATCAGTGTGTGTCCAGTAACATATATACGGCCACTATAGTCACTTTACAGTCGCTAACAGAAGAGAAAACAGCCTGTTTATGTGTGCGAGCTACAGCAGCTAATCGCTAACCAACGAGAAAGAACCAAAACGAGCTTCAAAACCGACACATTTCAACACTCAGCCTCACACAGGCTCCTCTCAGATCAGCACTAAGAACTGTCCTTTAGTCCAGACTCACACTGAGCGGCCGCAAAAACAACAGAATCTCAGTGTTGTGCAGGTGGATCTGTGGCTGTGGCTGTAAACAAACGCACATGGTGATGCGTTCAGGGGCGGGACGGACACAGACAAATGACTCCACAGATAAACCCTGATGCCCCGCCACAGATCAGGACATTTATCTGTCTGTAAACTGGATTAAATGGGCAGAATATAGAGTCTGAGCTTTAGAACGAGGGAAAACATTCGCGGAATACTGGCCCAGATCGGCAAGGTTTTGGCCGATAACCGATATGTTTCCGAGATCGCATATGGGCCGATAATACTGGCCAACCGATATATCGGTCGGGCCCTAATCGTGAGCCTCCCCAACATATCGTGATCTTTCCCACGATATGGTCCATGTTTTTAATTGTGTTTTATGTCATTTACCTGCTGTAGCACAATGTAAAGTGCATTACAAATAAAATGTATTCTTATTATTATTGATATTTTAATAAATATTGTACCGAGAAGTTCGTACTGTGACAATATCGTTACACTTCTCCCTTAAGTCTTTGCTCTGACCTCTGTGGCTTCCTTCCGCCGCCCTCCTGTATTTGTTCGCTTTAATCCCGCCCGATGGGATCTCTGTGAGCACATTTCCAAACGGCTACGCTAACGAGATCGCGCTGCTCCGCTTTGGCCAGATTTAACCTGCGTCCTGCGCTAAACGGACACCTGAACGCACCGCGGGGATTACACCTCTTCGTCACCGCCTTAAACCCAAAGCGATCGGCCCAAATCCTCTCCATAATCCACTTTAAGAGGCGTAATCCCGCGGTTTACCTGCCTGCAGAGTTCACAGGACACTCGAGGGCCCCGTCGCCGCCGCCTCCGCTGCCCCGTCACCGAGAGGCGAGGCTGGGGTCGCGTCCGGGGAAGACCTCCCTGCGGCCTGCGGCGTCCTGGGCGTCTGCGTTCGTGGGTTTGAAGCGTTTGCAGACTCTTAGTAACGGCTGTAAAGAAGCGCACGATTAAAGATTAGAGTCCAAACAGTGAAAACCTGCGGCGTTGCTAAGGGTGAGGTCACTTCCACGGCTTACAGCAATTATAATAATGGAAGAATAATAACATAACAGCATAAGATTCGCCACCTTCTAAGTGTTGGTGCGATGCGAACGTTCCAAACTCTAATAATAATAATAATAATAACACATTTTATTTATCAGGCGCCTTTCTGGACACCCAACGTCGAATTACAACAACATGAACAGATTAAATACGATTAAAACATACAGGTAAAAGCCCACAGTTGTATTTCGTGTTGTATTTTATTAGTAATTAGCATTTAGTAATATATTAGACCCTATTTGAAGTGATTAATTGTATTTAATTGACTTACAGTTTCTCTATTCCGATTCTAATGAAGAGACTCAATACCTAAAATAAGGAAAAACTTCTTTATTTAGACAATAGAATGTGATTTTTAATATAAAATACAAGTAGTACTTTGTTTTCTATTCCCTCAGGCGTGTACTAGTACTTATACTTGTGCAGATTATTTATGTTTTATTTATTTTTTATGTGTTTATTTTGGGCAAGTCAGCGGTTCACATTATTTACAATGGAGCAATGTATTGTCCATGTAACATTAGTCAAATCCTGACAGAAATAACACAAAAAAAAAAATGAAAGAAATAAAAAAAAAAGTGGGAAGGAGAAAACGTATTTAATCCCCACTCTTCTAATATAACAAAAAATGTGTTTATTTAAAGCAAACATACATTTATAAAACTTTTAAATGTAAGATTATCAGTGCAAAACATGAATAACAAGACCTACGAAAAGACATAACGAGACACGAGGTAAGACAAAATAATAATAATAACAAAATATATAATAATAATAATAGTAATAATGCTAAAATAAAAATAAACCATGAGTAAAAATGTAAATAAAATAATAATAATAATAATAATAATAATAATAATAATGCTAAAATAAAAATAAACCATGAGAAAAAGTAAATAAAAAAATAATAAATAATTTTTAAAAATGCTAGAATTAAAATAAACCATGAGTAAAAAAAAGTATAAATAAATAAATAATAGTAATAATGCTAAAATAAAAATAAACCATGAGTAAAAATGTAAATAAAATAATAATAATAATAATAATAAATAAAATAAAAATAATAATGAGCAAGTAAAAAATGTAATACAATAATAATAATAAAAAATAATAATATTAATAAATCCACAGTAATTCCATTCCAAGATCATTCTAAAAATATTCAGATAATGTTCAATTCTGTTCCATCAATGTGACTTTTCCAGTATCGATGCCTGCGAAAAATAAGTATCTACTTTCGATACTAGTTTTTTAGTGTCTGATCTTTTATATACAGATTTATGTTGCAAATAGAAGTTAAAAATCAGGTTGAACGACCCCATAATTCTGTTTAATTACTGTAACATGGGCATTTAGGTGCTTTCCACCTGACCTCACGTCTCTGAGCTGCACTTTAAGGTTTGCGCAGTGGGAGCTGCAGTTTTTACTCTGGGCAGCAGGGGGCGCTCCTCGTCAGTGCATTGCTCCACAAGCTCAGGAGGAACCGTGTGAGTATCCAGTCTTACATGGAGTCATCTTTTTAGTCTCTTTATGAATCAAAATGTTTCTTGCATTTTCTGTTCAGCTCACAACACTCAGCCCCGCCACGTTTCCACAGACCTGACTCGTAACCTGGTCCGGTGGCGTCAGTTTAAAGTGTAGGGCTGAAGTAATTGGAAAGAATGTCGGATTTGAGATTTCTCGTCCACAAAAATGAACAACAAGACTGAAAAGCTGATCCGAGAACGAGATTTCAGAACATGTTTTGTAGTTTCGGTGCAGAATAAATCCCCATGGAGACACGGGGAGGGCATCTGACACACTGACACAGAACATGTTTGTGCTGATCTAAACTACAGGGGGTTTTGTTGTTTGTGGAGGAAATTATGGCACTTCTCTTAAAAAAATAGCTCATTGCGTCCATTCGAAAATGATATAACCCTCCTACGTTTTTTTGTTTAAAGAATGATATGGGAACAATACAATATTATTATTTTATTGCTGTCATTATCTTTTTGTATTTTTTGCATTTAATTTTTTTTTTTTGTACTTTTTTGTTGTTTTTTTTGCATTTTTTCTATTTTTATTTTTGTACTGTTCATTTATTTTGTATTTTTTGTATTTTTTTGTATTTTTGGCGTTTTTTGTAATTGTATTTTTTATTTTTGTACTGTTTTATTTATTTTTTGCATATTTTGTATGTATTTTTTGTATTTTTATTTATTTATTTTTTTTTTATTGTTTTTTATTTGTATTTTAAATTTTTTGTTCTGTTTATTTATTTATTGCCTTTTTTGCATTTTTTGGTATTTTTATTTTTTAATTTTTTTTTTTTTTAAATTATTTTTGTATTTATATTTTTTCTATTTTATATCATGCGCATATGTGATATTTTGAGATTAAGATTTGTATTAAAAATATTTTCTTAAAGCTAAAAAAAAGAGTATTTAAAAAGAAAATTGTCGCTTTGATTAGTTTGCGATAAATCTACGCGGAAAACGCAACGACATCACCATGGAAACCAGCAGAAAAGTTCCAGAGTGCCTCTTTACATCACTGTGGAACCTGCCCGGACCCCTGAGGACACATGGGAACAGAAAAGAAAGTCCTGCCTAAAACTGGTGTTGTGCAGGTAAAGCTCTAACATCTCCATGGAGACGGAGCAGAAAGGTTCCAGAGTGCGTCTTTAAACGGTTCATGTGGGCTCCTCTTACACATCGGCTCTGTGCTTTTAATCACCTGAGGAGGATTTGACCCGTGGCTCCTGAACGGGATTTAAACCGGCTCCAGGTCCAAATCGCGGTCCTGAGCCGGGTCCTGATCTGGGCCAAATCCGGTCCTGATCTGGTCCTGATCCGGTCCTGATCCTCACCGGGACTGTGGCTAAAGCGGCTGTTTACAGACTTAAGGACAGAGCGGAGGAGAGAAGAGGAGGAAGAGAGAGGAGGAGAGAGGAGGAGAGTAAAGGAAGAAGAGAGGAAGAGGGAGGAGAGTAAAGGAAGAGAGAGGAAGAGGGAGGAGAGGAGGAGAGAAGAGGAGGAAGAGAGGAGGAAAGAGGGAGGAGAGTAGAGGAGGAAGAGAGAGGAGGAAGAGAGAGGAGGAAAGAGGGAGAGGAGGAGAGGAGGAGAGGAGGAAGAGAGAGCAGGGAGGAGAGGAGGAGAGAGGGAGAAGAGGAGGAGGAAGAGAGAGGAAGAGGGAGGAGAGGAGGAGAGAGAGAGGAGGAGAGAATCCCACCTCGGTCTGAAGAGAGGGAGGAGAAAGAGGAGGAGAGAAGGAGGAGAGGAAGAGAGAGAATCCCACCACAGCCTGGGTGAGAGCGGAGGAGAGAAGAGGAGGAAGAGAGAGGAGAGAGGGAGGAGAAGAGAGGAGGAGAGAATCCCACCTCAGCCTGGAGAGAGAGGAGGAGGAGAGAGAAGAGTGAGGAGGAGAGAAGAGAGAGAAAGGGAGGAGGAGAGAAGGCGAGAGAATCCCATCTCAGCCTGGAGGAGAGAGAGGAAGAGAGGAGGAGAGGTAGAAGAGAGAATCCCACCTCAGCCTGGTCCACTGGAGACAGGCCAGAAGAACAGAGGAGGGAGAGGAAGGAGGAGGAGAGGGAGGGACGAAGAGAAGGAGGAGGAGAGAGAGAATCCCATATCAACCTGCTGCACTGGAGACAGGCCAAAGAAACTGATAACGAGAGAGAGAGAAAGAGGGAGGAGAAGAGAGAGAATCCCACCTCAACTGGAAAGAGAGAGAGAGAGAGGGAGAAAGGAGGATGAGACCAGAAGAGTAGTGTCGTCTCTCTCTCTTTCTCTCCCTCTCACTACTTTATCTGTGGAGGGAGAGAGAAACGAAGGAGAAAAAACAAGAGACAAGGCGAGAGGATGAGGCAATGAAGAGAGAGAGAGAGAGGGGCAGAAAGGAAGGAAGAGGGCGAGAAATGGGGAGCGATAAGCGAAGGGGGAGATAGAGAGAGATAAACGAAGAGAGAGAAGGAAGAGCGTCAGGGAAGGAGGGAGGGGCAGAAACGACCGGAAAAGAGAGAAAAAGAGAAGGAAAACAGAGGGGAAAGAGGGAGGAGAGAAGATAAAAGTAGAGGTAGACAGATAAACAGAGGGAGAGGGGGATGAAGAGAGAGACAGAGGAAGAGTGAGCTCCTCCTCAGATTTAAATGACCCAGATTTATGAAAGTGTGTTTGGATTTACTCAAACTTAAAGACTATTGTCTGTAGAAAAACAAACGCAGCACGTGGCACTGAGGGGAGGAGTTTGCATGTTCTGCCTGTGCTTTCTGTGTTAAACATGTGGGTCAAATGCACGGGAGCGATTTCTGTGATATTCAGTGACTCAGATTGTTCTAAAACACCGTGAAAATGAATTGTTCTGCGTGAGAAATGGGATTTTTACGTAAAGCTGCACTGCGGAACTTTTCTGGTGGAGACTCTGACGACTGCCCGTCTCCATGGAGATGTTAGAGCTGTAACTAAACACAGATTAAGAAAGAACTAAACCAGGACTGAAGCAGGACTGAAGCAGGACTGAACCCGGTCTAAACCAGGTCTAAACCAGGACTAAACCCGGACTAAACCAGGTCTAAACCAGGACTAAACCCGGACTAAACCAGGTCTAAACCAGGACTAAACCCGATCTAAACCAGGACTAAACCCGGTTTAAACCAGGACTAAACCTGATCTAAACCAGGACTAAACCCGGTCTAAACTAGAACAGAAGCAGCACTGAAGCAGGACTAAACTCGATCTAAACCAGGACTAAACCCGGTCTAAACCAGGTTTAAACCAGGACTAAACCAAGTCTAAACCAGAACTCAACTAAACCACGTCTAAACCAGGACTAAACCAGGACAAAACCAGGACAAAACCCGGTCTAAACCAGGACTAAACCAGGACTAAACAAGAACAGAACCAGGACTGAAGCAGGACTAAACCCGGTCTCAACGAGGACGAGACCCGGTCTAAACTAGGAGTAAACCAGGACTGAACCCGGTCTAAAGCAGGACTAAACCCGGACTAAACCAGGTCTAAACCAGGACTAAACCCGGACTAAACCAGGTCTAAACCAGGACTAAACCCGGTCTAAACCAGGACTAAACCCGGTCTAAACCAGGACTAAACCAGGTCTAAACTAGAACAGAAGCAGGACTGAAGCAGGACTAAACCCGGTCTAAACTAGGACTAAACCCGGTCTAAACTAGGACTAAACCAGGACTGAACCCGGTCTAAACCAGGTCTAAACCAGGACTAAACCCAGACTAAACCAGGTCTAAACCAGGACTAAACCAGGACTAAACCCGGTCTAAACCAGGAGTAAACCCGGTCTAAACCTGGACTAAACCCGATCTAAACCAGGACTAAACCCGGTCTAAACCAGGACTAAACCCGGTCTAAACCAGGACTAAACCAGGTCTAAACCAGGACTGAAGCAGGAATAAACCCGGTCTAAACTAGGACTAAACCAGGACTAAACCAGAAGCAAACCGGAACTGAAGCTGGACTAAATCAAGATTGACGCTGGACTTAACCGGGACTACACCAGGACTAAACCAGGACTGAACCAGGACTAAACCAGGACTAAACCAGGACTAAACCAGGACTGAAGCAGGACTAAACCAGGACTAAACCAGGACTAAACCAGGACTGAAGCAGGACTAAACCAGGACTAAACCAGGACTAAACCAGGACTAAAGCAGGACTTAACCACAGAGATGTTTCAGCTTTGACTAGAATGTTCCACACTCTGGCTTTAAAATTATCTGTTTTCCACTTACTCCATTGTTTTGTATTGTAAACGTGCGCAGGAGTTATTACCGTCAGCGGGGTCGCCTCTCCACAGACCTGACCTGTAACTTTCTTGTTTCCATGGAGATACACAAGTTTAATGTCCCACTGTGGGGCTTTCTGGGTAATGTAGTGACTTAATGTGTAGTAAATGTGTTTTATATTTTACTGCTCAAACAAAAATGTCTGTGAGGAGAGAAGGAAACGGATCGAAGTTTAAGGCCGCGCCTCATTTCTCCTTCCTCGCTTCCTTCTCCTTGCTTCCTTCTCCTCGATTCCTTCTCCTCGATTCCTACGAAAGAGGAAAACCCGAGTAAAAGCTTCAGGAGCAACGCCAGAGAAAAGAATCAAACTTTTATCTCTTATTTGTGGGGAGTTCCTCGGTCCTCGATTCGTCTCCTCACACACTTCCCGCAGGATCGAGGAGAAGGAAACGAGGAGGAGGAAGCGAGGAAGGAGGAGTGAGACGCGGCCCTGAAGCGTCTGTGTTGTTGCGCGTTTTGGCCAGTAGAGGGGAGAAGCGCACAGGGGCAGCTCTGTCAGAGCTTCAGACCTTTTCGTCACACTCTGTTTTTCATTTCTGTTTCCTAAATCTGTTTTTCATTTCTGTTTCCTTAATTCCTTTCCTTTCTTTACCTTCTCTGCTCTTGTCTTCCTGATCAGGTCTGTGGAGATGTGGGGAAACACGACTAATCTGTGCAGTGCTGAAGCGGATATTCATGGACTAAACCGGGACTAAACCAGGACTGAACCAGGACTAAACCAGGACTGAACCAGGACTGAACTAGGACTAAATCAGGACTGAACCAGGACTGAAGCTGGACTAAACCAGGACTAAACCAGGACTGAATCAGGACTAAACCAGGACTAAACCAGGACTGAAGCTGGACTAAACCAGGACTGAACCAGGACTGAAGCTGGACTAAACCAGGACTAAACCAGGACTAAACCAGGACTGAAGCTGGACTAAACCAGGACTGAACCAGGACTGAAGCTGGACTAAACCAGGACTAAACCAGGACTGAAGCTGGACTAAACCTGGACTATTCCAGGTCCATTTAACTCTGTTTTAAACCTGAAACGGCTCTGATTAAAAACAATCTCGAAAAAAGTGAAATGAAGAACTTCCTGTGACGTTTCTGTCCGAGCATCAGCAGCAGCAGGTTTGATTGACAGCTATCACCGCTCGTTGCTAGGCGCCCACCCCCTGCCGAACCAACCTCGCTCCTGATTGGCTCTTTTCACTCCCGGATTTCCAAATATGGTCGTCTCAGTTCAGGCTTCATTTATCTGCAACTGAAAGTCACTCTCCGCTTTTTGAATACAGTTTTATTAAAGTTATAAGTTATTTTGATGAATAAAAGTGCTTTTGATTTATTTAAAAGACACAAAAATACGGCGTAAAGCGTTTATTTGAACCTACATTTAAATATTACCGTCTATACCAGCCAGTCCACTCATATGTGTTTGTTTTGTCTGGTTTCCTTCCCCAAGAGAATCCACAAACTCTCTGCATTAACGAATATTTTCCATTTTAAAACAGTTAATTTCAGAGTCTAAACGTGGAATATTTAACAGACCATTAAGCGCCAATGGACCTCAACACTTATGTATTTAGAGCACTCGGACTATTCACCACGATGCATTTATCAGCACTTTTTACAACTTTCAGAGACCAGACCGTTGTTTTGCTGCAACTAGCATGCTCATGCACACTTCCTGATCCACTGGACACTTTGAAATTAGAGGCAGACAGTGCAGAGCCGACGTATTTTGACCTCAAGAGCTGCTCATAAAATATTTCTGCACTGGGGAAAGAAACATACGCAAAAAAACGGACTCTTGTGAGCTTTAAGTCATGTTCTAATGTTATTACTTCGTCAAAAACAGACCCGGAGTTGTGTTTTGCTTTATTCACACATTTAAGCAACTTTTATTATTAGTCTGTCTACATCTCCAAAGCTCAAAATGCTCTGTTCCACCTTGTGATGTCATGAAGTGGTTGTTTTCAAGGTTTTTTTTTTTTTTTAAAGCTCCTTTTACCTTTAGTTCAACGGAGATCGGCAATTCCAGGGCTGAAATTAAACCGTCCAAATGATTCTGGCGAATTGTGTGTGTAGTTTAAAAACACAGTGGAGCACTTCCTGTATCACCGCATGACATCACGAGGTGGAACCGAGTGTTTTCTGTTAAATATGCAGGGTTTGCGTGTTAAAAATGTGGGAATAAAACAAAACAAAACACAAAAGAGGCATGTTTGTGATGAGGAAACTACATTTTAACAGATTTTTTTTATTTTATTGCGTAACACGGGTCCTTTAAAGCAATAAACTATATTTACAGATATTTTCCGTTTTAATTCTAATTTTACAGTGATTAAACATGGCCTGAAATGAACGATAGTTGCAAATTAGCATTAATAGTAGGGCCCAGCTGATATATCAGACATGTTTTACCTCGTTATAAAGATCAGACTCTCTATATTCTGTCCATTTAATCCAGTTTACAGACAGATAAATGTCCTGATCTGTGGCGGGGCATCAGGATTTATTTGCAGAGTCGTTTGTCTGTGTCCGTCCCGCCCCTGAACGCATCACCATGTGCGTTTGTTTACAGCCGCAGCCACAGATCAGTGAGATTCTGTTGTTTTTGCGGCCGCTCAGTGTGAGTCTGGACTAAAGGACAGTTCTTAGTGCTGATCTGAGAGGAGCCTGTGTGAGGCTGAGTGTTGAAATGTGTCGGTTTTGAAGCTCGTTTTGGTTCTTTCTCATTGGTTAGCGATTAGCTGCTGTAGCTCGCACACATAAACAGGCTGTTTTCTCTTCTGTTAGCGACTGTAAAGTGACTATAGTGGCCGTATATATGTTACTGGACACACACTGATATGGAAATGAGCCGTGAATCGCCGATGTCATTTCTAATCCCGTTTATTTACGAGTGAATTATATTTTTTGAAAAATGCTAAAAAATACATTACCGAACCATTTTCTTTCAACAACTTTCAGTTTCTCTTCTTCTTCACCGTCAGTAGTCGATCTTCACTTGTTGCTCATGAGTGAATTATATTTTTTATATTTTTCTGGCGGCGAGAGGCCAATAAACGGGATTAGAAACGACATCGGCGATCGAGTCTTTTGGTCTTTGGCCTGTGCAGTGGGAAATCAGCAGAGGGAAGTGTGAGGTGTTTATAAAGTTGTTTTCTAACGTTTCCAGACACTAATGAGTGAACCAGGCAGAGCGTTTGGTTTGTTAGACTCGTGGCTGTTGTCAGATGGGTTAAAGTGGAGTTAAGCTTCTTCAGTCTGAAGCAAATTGGTGTTTTACGTGGAAGTTCAGAACTTGCCCCCATCACTGCACTAGTTTGTTGCCTTGACAGACTCACTGCCACAGTGAGATCTCCACCGAGGAAACACTGATCTGTGCTGTTTTTTGGCTTCTGACAGAATTCACCTCCTCTAGAAACGGACTTTAGCTTCAGATGTGTCAGAGTTCAACTTTAACTGTATAATATATTGGGTTTGTTGAGTCTCTATATCCCAGGGGTGTCAAACTCATTTTGGCCCGGGGGCCGTATACAACCTACTTTGATTCTAAAGGGGCCGGATCAGAAAACTCATGGCATATATGCCTCAAAAATAGCAATAAGTGCAAATATTTGTGCAGAGAAACACAAATCTATTAGAGAAATCGTTTTTATTTCATTTTATTTGATAAAATATTATAATATTATGGTATTCTGCTTTCACAGCAGCATCAGTAGCCTCTTGGCTCCAGGTGAAAACAGACGGCTGTTTCTTCAGTCTCAGCAATAATTCGTTTATCTTCTGTCTTCTCAATTCTCCGTTCAAATTATTGTATTTTTCGCAGTGTCTCGTAGTGGTGTTTAAGATCATATTCCTTGAGCATCGCCACTTGTTGCAAACACACCAAGCACAGGTTTCCCATTCACCTCCGTGAACAAATAAGAATAAGTCAATTTTTCTTGAAAAATCCTGCACTCAGCTCCACTTTTCTCATTTTTGACATTTTGCTGATGAGGGTCACGGTCAACAGTCAAAACAATAGAGGAGCGTTTGGAAAGAGGCTTCATTTGTGCTGCTCTGGTGAGAGGCGCCACGCACAGAAGCGCTGGAGACACTGCTATGCTAAGCAGCGCAGAAAATTATCAGAAAAATCTGAAATATTTAAATATTCTACCGAGGGCCAGATTAAAGGTCTTGGAGGGCCGGATCCGGCCCCCGGGCCGCATGTTTGACACCCCTGCTATATCCACTTCCACTGACGATTCTTACGTCACTTCCTCTACGAACTTCCCCAAACTTCAGTCCAGTTGGTCAAATATGGAACAATCAAGGAATTATACAACAAATCCAACACGTGCCTATTTTTAATGACTCTTTTACCTTATGTAACACAGCGATTTCTCGGGATAATTTCATTTTGACGTAATCTATGTAGAATTTCCATGTCAGAGGTTCATCAGTTATGTATGTGTGTTTTTAATGGTTTCCTTCCCCAACTTAAACAAATCCACAAACTCTCTACATTAACACATATTTCCCATTTTGAAACAGTTAATTTCAGAGTCTAAACGTGGAATAAACGGACAATTAGGAATGAAACAAAACAAAAAAAACACAACTAAATGTCTGTTTGTGATGTGGAAACTACATTTTAACACAAAAAATAGTGTAACACAGGCCTTTTAAAGTTAAAAACAAACTACATTTACAAATATTTTCTGTTTTAATTCTAATTTCAGTGATTAAACACTGGCCTGAAACAAATGATAGTTGCAAATGAGCATTAATAGGTCAGTAATAAATTATTTGGTTTATTCAGTTAAAATAAAACTACTAAATGTGATTTTCATCCGTTTAAAAGATCCAAAAATACGGCGTAAAACGTTTATTTGAACCTATTTTACCATCTGTACCAGCCGGGCCACTCATATGTGTTTGTTTTTTTACGGTTTCCTAAACAAATCCACAAACTCTCTGCATTAACACATATTTTCCATTTTAAAACAGTTCATTTCAGTCTAAACGTGGAGCGTTCACTGTGATACGAACAGACAATTAGGAAGGAAACAACAAAAAAACACAACTAAATGTCTGTTTGTGATGTGGAAACTACATTTTAACACAGTTTTTTTCTTTTTAAAATAACATAACACAGGCCCTTTAAAGTCAGAAACAAACCACATTTACAAATATTTTCCGTTTTAATCCTAATTTCGCGGCGATTACAAACGTGTCCCGAGACGAACAGACGTCGAGGTGCCGACGGTCCTCGAAACATTTGAACAAAACCGTTTCCCTTTTACTTTACGGGGATCATAAACGTACATTAGATCCACTCTGATTTTTATATATTTGTATTTGGGATTAAAAGTGTAATCCGTGTTCCCCATTAGGCCTTTAAATGTGGTTCAGCACCGCCTCACAGAGTATCTGCTCGCGGTGCAGCTGTACTCAGGGCGGCTCGTAAAAAAGGTGTAAGATGTGAGTCGGGGTTTTTATAGATAAGTTGGCAGAGTTTGAGATAAAGACAGAATCCCTCCTCGGGGTTTAAATATCTGCTCCCAGGATTTATTTGGCAAACGCCTTTATTCTGGTTCCCAAAAAGTGTCTGTGAAAAGTCCCGTCTTACGCAAATGTTTAGGTTTGCGCTTTATTGATGTGAGAAAGCTGCGCCGACGCGGACCCCGGCAACGAGGCCCCGGCCGAGACGGAGGAACAGGGCCAAAAACCGGGTCAAAATCTGTATTCATCCACAAGGGACAGTACTTAGACAGTTGTAGGGAGTATTATCTGTTACATAGAGTTGTTGTACAGTTGTAGGGAGTATTATCTGTGACATATAGTTGTTGTACAGTTGTAGGGAGTATTATCTGTGACATAGAGTTGTTGTACAGTTGTAGGGAGTATTATCTGTGACATAGAGTTGTTGTACAGTTGTAGGGAGTATTATCTGTTACATAAGGGTGAGTTGTACAGTTGTAGGGAGTATTATCTGTTACATAGAGTTGTTGTACAGTTGTAGGGAGTATTATCTGTGACATAGAGTTGTTGTACAGTTGTAGGGAGTATTATCTGTGACATAAAGGTGAGTTGTACAGTTGTAGGGAGTATTATCTGTGACATAAAGGTGAGTTGTACAGTTGTAGGGAGTATTATCTGTGACATAAAGGTGAGTTGTACAGTTGTAGGGAGTATTATCTGTGACATAAAGGTGAGTTGTACAGTTGTAGGGAGTATTATCTGTTACATAGAGTTGTTGTACAGTTGTAGGGAGTATTATCTGTCACATAAGGGTGAGTTATACAGTTGTAGGGAGTATTATCTGTGACATATAGTTGTACAGTTGTAGGGAGTATTATCTGTGACATAAGGGTGAGTTGTACAGTTGTAGGGAGTATTATCTGTGACATAAAGGTGAGTTGTACAGTTGTAGGGAGTATTATCTGTGACATATAGTTGTTGTACAGTTGTAGGGAGTATTATCTGTGACATAAAGGTGAGTTGTACAGTTGTAGGGAGTATTATCTGTGACATATAGTTGTTGTACAGTTGTAGGGAGTATTATCTGTGACATAAAGGTGAGTTGTACAGTTGTAGGGAGTATTATCTGTGACATAAAGGTGAGTTGTACAGTTGTAGGGAGTATTATCTGTCACATAAGGGTGAGTTGTACAGTTGTAGGAAGTATTATCTGTGACATACAGTTGTTGTACAGTTGTAGGGAGTATTATATGTTACATAGATACTGCATTATGTAATTTTCTGATGGGATTTTCAGCTGTTTCTTTCTTCTCTGTTTGGAATTCATACGTTTTGTTTAAAGCCACAATATGTAACTTTTTAGCCCCAAACCTTTGCGCTGGGAAACACGCGTCCTGACCGTGAGCGCACCTGCATCTCCACAGACCTGCCTCCTCCTGTTGCCATGGAAACGTTGTTCCTTTGGCTCTAATCCTCCACAGTACGGCATTAAACTCTGCGCTGTCTCTGTGGAGAATGCTCCGTAGTGTGGTTTTAACTTTCTGTTTCCATGGAATCATCTCCAGGAAGTTACACACTGTCACTTTAATTTCTAACACAACTCAAAGCAGAAATATTGTCCTGTTCAGTTCGTATAACATTAGAAAATACATCAAAACTGTTCATTGTGATTCAAAAATACGGATCTAAAACGGGTTAAAAATAGAAATAACAAATATTCTTTCTAAAGCTCATGTCATGTGTTCTGCCTCTTCACAATCATAATTTACCATCAAGCAGCTTTTTATGTTTGTGTTTTATTGTTGGAAAATGTCTGTGTGACATTTTTTATACACGTGACGCCTACATTTTCTGTCCAGCTGCAGTTTCCTCAGTTAAAAAAGGTTGAAATTTGATAATAATTCAGCACATTTCTGTAGCACCTCTGACCTCCAGGGAACCAGATCATTTTTTGTTCATAAATCCTGAGTTATTCTGCATGTTTTTTGTGCTTAAAGTGTTAAAATGTCATGTGGTGCGACCGTGCATCATGTGGTGCCACTAATAACAGCAGGAGTTTAATCACAGACAAAGTCGACTTGGGTGAACGGTTCTTTAGGCATTTTTCATTTTTCTGCATTTTTCTTCATTTTTCTGCATTTTTCTGCATTTTTCTGCATTTTTCTTCATTTTTTCTGTATTTTTCTTCATTTTCTGCATTTTCCAGGGCAGTAGTTTGTTCATTAAACACAAACAGGCGACGTCAAACTGGAGCAAAAGAAAATATCAATATGCATAAAAAATCTAAAGAAACACAACAGTTTGTTCTTTTTTTTTTTTGCAGAAAGAACTTAACTTATGAAACTATCAAACTAACAAATCACTCAAACCTTAAAGAAATATGAATACGAGTAGACACATAATATAATAATGTTAATAACAGAATTGTAATAAATACTCTACTACTATTATTAATAACAAATACAATAAAACTAATAATAATTAAATTAAAAAAATACATAAAAATACCTTAAAAATACCTAATAATAAAATGGTGGATGGTGTTGGCTTAGATGGTTTCAAAAAAGTCAATAAATAGTTGCCGCTTTCTAAAAAAAATTCTCCATTTTCAACAGTTTGTTTCTGTACACTTCATATTACTCAGAGCTTAGATTAAAATCCCAACTGTGTTTTAGAAAATAAAACAGTTTTAAGGTTATTCTCGGTCGCACCACATGACATTTTACACTAAAAATGCTTCACATAAACGTTAAACACAGATTTATGCTCCTGACACTGGAAATATTTGGAAAAGTTCAATAGAAACTGATATTTTTCATTAAATTAAAAATGTGCCCGTTGAAAATCCTCATACGTCATTGATCCATAAGCCAGACTCTGTTTTTATATGTCCCAAAAAATCATCACCGTCATTTTAAAAGCATTTATCTTGAAAACTACTACGTCCAGCTCAATGAAACGGAAGAGTTTAGGTGCTCAGCATCAGAAGTTTATTCCAGGACTTTCCCAGTCGGCGAAGCTTTTCCACATTTTGCACTGAAGTCTCGGGCGACTGTGTGGAGCAGATTCCCAAACGCAAAACGACTTCTGTTTGGTGAGTGAACGGCTCGACCTGAAAACAGAACAAAAAATAAAACACGGTAACACTTTAAAATAAGGCGCCACAATAAACAGCAAACTGATCATCATCACCTAAACCTTCATTAATATTTGTTAATTGTCACTAAAATATCTGTTTCGCACAAGTTAACAGCTTTTCCATCATTAACCTCCTGAGACCTGAGCGTCTGTCTGTGCATGTTTCATTTCTTCTGGCTATTTCGGGATAAGTAGGTCCTAATAAGTACAATAACTCGTTTTTTGCTGGTCATTTCGAGCTTTAAATGTGCCAAACGTGACGCGGGTCGACTGTGAGCGGGTCGACCGTGAGCGGGTCGACCGTGAGCGGGTCGGGGTTCAGGGAGCGAGGTTAAAAACACGGACAAAGGCGTGAAAACGTGGTCCACAGTTTTCATTTTTTTCTGGTTTTCAATCGTTACAAAAAAAGTGCAAAAAGGTACAAAATGGAGGCAGGCGGCAGTTTCCCCTCCAGCGATTTACAACTTTAAACTCTTTAAATATTCCCAAATTTACCTCACAACACGATGTCCCGATGTCCTTAAACGACGACATGACATTTCCTGATGCTCTCGTCGGCTGTGATCACTAAAATCTGTCACATTTTAATGCCGTATGAAGATAGAGACGTTATTGTACTTAAATACACTGGTTTCATTCATAAAATTTGGATTTAAACTTTACCGGGCTGTGTTTTCTCTTTCGGGAGCGGCTGTAGAGGTTTTTTTTTGTTGATTTCCCGCCATTTTTTCCCCCATTGAAATTGGTGTAATATCACGACATCAGCACGAGGCGGATGGAAGTTTAAAAAAATGTACAATCGTGGCGCTAAGAGGCAAAAATGTACCGTCCTCGTATGAAGCCCCAAAAGGTGAACTAAACATGAACTGTTTGCATGAAATCAGTGTATTAATGTTTTAACAAATAGAAAATAATCTATGAACTAATATTGTGCTCATATTACTGTGACTGTTTTGTCCTGTCCTTGTTTTACTGTGACCTCATTGTCTTTGTGTTACCGTGAAAAGCGCTTTATCAAACCCATTTATTATTATTATTATTATGAATATTTGTTAATAGTAACTGAATGTGTCATTGGCTCTGCTGATCTCAGGCTGAACCACTCACAGGATCCTCGTCGGTTAAGTTGATTAAAATGTCAAATATTTGCTGTCGTTAATACATTTTATAAGTAAAGTAGTTTTATTTGTACTTTATTATAAGTAATTATGCAACTTTATTATAATTTGCCCCACACTGACACCTGCATAATACTAATATATTAACCTCCTGAGACCCTGTGGCCCCAGACGAGGACATTACATTTTTGCCTCTTAGCACCACGATTTTCAATTATTTTAAACTTTCACCTGTAATCAACTAAAAACCTCTACAGCAGCTCCCGAAAGTAAAAAAAACTGCCTGGTAAAGTTTAGATGCAAAATTTATGAATAAAACCAATGTATTTATGTACAATAATGTCTCTTCATGTATCTTAATGTCTCTTCATTTGGCATTAAAATTTGACCCATTTTATTGCCCACAGCAGACGAGAGCATCAGGAAATGTCATGTCCTCGTCTGAAGACATTGGGACTGTGTTATATTATTGATTGTACATGTTGTTAGGGAAACTTGGGAATATTTAGATGAGTTTACAGTTATAAATTGCTGGACGTTTCTGCTGCTATAGGGAAACTGCTGCCTGTCTCCACTTTTTGCACCTCTACTTTTTTTTGTAACGATTGAAAACCATAAAAAATTAAAACTGTGGACCACATTTTCAGGCCTTTTTGTGTGTTTTTAACCTCACTCACTGAACCCCAACCCGCTCACGGTCGACCTGCGTCACATTTGGCAGGTTTAGGGCTTGAAATAAACAGCTAATTGCTGTTTGTTTGTTTTTTGTAATTTATTTATACATTTGAATGTTTTTACATTTTTTAACCAATGGTGTCATACAGAAGACTTACTTAGTAGGTCCTACTTATCCCAAATAGCAAGAAGAAATGAAAAATGGACACCAGACAAAAGCTCGAGTCTCAGGAGGTTAATTACACTTAACCAACTTAACCAACAGTGATCCTGTGAGGAGAGGTTCAGACTGAGATCAGCAGAGCCAACGACACATTTACTGAACTATTCATCAATATTAATATGATATCAGTTAATAGATTATTTTCTATTTGTTAAAACATGAATACATCGATTTCATGCAAACAACTGATGTTTAGTTAATGATGAAAAGACTATTAACTTGTGCAAAATTGACATTTTAGTAAGAATTAATACATATTACTGAAGGGTTAGTTATGGCGCCTTATTATAAAGTGTTTCCTAAAACATTTACACATATAAAATCTTTATATCTTCCTACACATCCTGTGAAAACTTAAGATTATTTCAACGGGAACTGACAAAATTACTGACCTGCGAAATCATGTCAGATTCTTTGGGACACCCTGTATTTTTAGTGCATTGGGGGTGGGCGGGGATAGGTGGTAGGTGAAAACGGACCAAACGACGTTTTCTGAGCGCTCGACCCTCAAATGCAGCTCTGAGTAAGATTCCTGCGTTAGTTTAGCTCTTCAGATTCTGGTACTTTAGTTTTATTTTATTTACTTTAGTACAAACTTTGGTTCTCCTCTCCTCATTACATCAGATGCATCGTCATTTAAAAAGGCCCTTTTTTTTTTTACACAATTTATGACTTTATTTTTGTTTCCAATTTGAAGTCACTTTGAACTGTTTTATTTTATTTACAGCCAAAGCAAAAGTTTCTAAATCTCTCTTTGAACTATTATTTTTCACATGTTTCTGACTTTACGACGCATCGAGGTCCATAATTTACGGAGGCCTTTGAGCCGTAACTCTTGTACATTTATACTCCGATGATTGAGTTTGCGTGACTGCGTTTTGCTTTTAACAAACTCCTCTCCGCAGAGCGTTCCCAGTGAATAACGGTTCTCTCTGGTTCTCGGCGGGTAATCCGGGGTTTTCTCGGCGGATGACGGGGTTTTGGTGATGCTTTTATCGGCGCGTTTGGAGGAGCGGGATTCAGTTTTTATGTGGTAGATTTAGACGGAGCAGCGCTGGGCTCCAGATGTGCCTCAGCCACTCTTAATGTCGCTGTGAAACCTCCAAAGTTCGGGCCTCGGCGAGAAAAAGGCCCCCAGACACCAGCAGGGACCTCGGGGACCTCAGGGACCTCAGGGACCTCAGGGACCTCAGGGACCTCAGGGACCTCGGGACACAAACATATTTTTAAACCAAACCAAACTGAGGTCTCTGTGACTCTGAAATTAAATTAAATCTGAAACGGCTCTGGCTGAAAGTGTTTGGACGCACCGATACCGACTTTCTGAAAACCGATACGAGTACGGGTACAATCATGTCTGTATTTGCCGATATCGAGTACCGATACTGATACTTTGCCAATCTTACAAATGTACAAGCGCAAAAAATATATATTACAGGAAAAAAAATACAAATATGGTGTTCCCTCTACACACCAGACTGTCTCCATATGAACGTAATTTTATTTTTTCTTTTGTGAATATGAAAATTTGACAATAAACTTTTTGAATCTTGATTATAATGTGTTTAATGCAGCTTTGAGCACATTTGTTTACGTTTTACAGACACTAAACTGACTCATTTGCATACAGTATAAGCGCTGAAAAAAACAGCTCTGATGTGTTCAGCTTCTGTGGGACTAAAGGACTCGACTCAGTGGAATATGAGTGTTCTCCCTGTGACGGAGGATGTTCTGCTGATGGTGAGTCTGTTCTGTGCGTGTGTCGCGTTGGTTCATGTTAAACTTTTCAGAGATCGTACGAGTGCAGCGGCTTCACTGACGTCGCTACAGTCGCTTTATTTATGTTGCTCTTGTTTCTCATCACCGGGATTCTGGATTATTCAGGATACGGAAACCGGGAAACTGCGGAATGTGTCCTGTAATAGTGGTATCGGTGCGTGGTATCGGCAAATGTTTAACAAGTACGAGTATATTATAGAAGTATTTGGCCCATATCCGTATTGGTGTTTCCCAGGCCGAAAGTGTTTGGAAAAGGATGAAACGTCACAGCGACTGTTTGAATCTGATCATCTGGTTGGTTGAGGCGTCACAGCAGCAGAAAAAAATTAAAAATCAAACTTGAAACTGAAAGAAAAGCACAGACATCTTCCCTGTCCAAAAAAGCACAAACGTCTTTACTATTTTACTATTTTATTTTGTTTGCGCTGAACGAGGAATGCACTTAATTTCGTTGTATTTGTTACAGTGACGAGTAAAGATATTCTCTTCTTTTCTATTCTTCCTTCTGCATGTTTTCCCCAAACTAAATAGTCCATATTGACGCTAAATTAGGCTGAAGTTTGTTGGCGTTGCCATGTTTGTTTTGGTTTGTTTGGGCGCTTCACTTTTGGCTCCGCCCAAACCTGAATGCTGCTCTGTGATTGGTCGCCCTGCACCTGTCGGCCCATCGCACCAGCGGAGCCAAGATGGATTTACATTTTTAATTAGATCAAATCTACTTTTTACTTGATTTAATTTGAATATTTATGTCATTTGTTTACAGAGTAGATTATTTATAGTCCGCGAGTCCACAGAACCTTTCTCCAGATCTGCAGCAGGTTCATAGTCAGAAATCTTAAAGGTGCAACCGCGCGACTTTTCTGGTGGAGGTTCCGCTACCTGTTTGTCTCCCTGGAGCTGTTATTGTTTTACCTGGAATGTTCCATATTGTGACATTAAACATATACATCTTGCATTTGGTCCTGAGCTTTGGGGAACGACCGAAAGGACGAGATCCCCGATACAAGCGAAGATATGAGTTTCCTCCGCAGAGTGACCGGGCGCTCCCTTAGAGAGAGGGGGAGGAGCTCGGAGTAGAGCCGCTGCTCCTCCACGTGGAGAGGAGGTGTTCAGGGGTTCAGGTCCCACCGGGAGGAGGCCCCGGGGAAGACCTCACTGCAAAAAAGGCCTATCAAAAATAAGAAAAAAGACCAATTTTGAGGTAAAAATGCCCTATTTTATGTGAAATTTTCTGCCAGTGCAGTAAGAAATTTTCATTTACCGAGTTTTCTTAAAACAAGACAAAATACGAATCTTGTTCTAAGCAGAAAACACGAGTTTCAAGTATTTATGTCAAGATTTTTCACCTTATTGGTTTGAGAAGGAAGTTAAAGAGGCTTAACCTGGACTGAGTTAATATAAAAAGTGCTTAGAATAAGTTGTAATATGGAGATAAGATAAATCAGGATGAAATATCTTGAAACAAGTTTAAAAAAATCTCATCTTATAAAGTAAAAAAATCTTAAAATTGATCTTTTAAGATGAATCTGCTTAATTCAAGTCAGTTAAACGATGCTAGAAAATCCTTTTTTGCTGTGCTGGAGGGACTCCGGGGAACGCCTCAGGGTCCAGGAGGAGCTGGAGGAAGTGTCTGGGGTGAGGGAAGTCTGGGAGTCCCTGCTTAGACTGATGCCCCCATGACCCGGCCCCGGATAAGAGGAAGAAAATGGATGGATGGATCTTGCATTTATTCATTACGTGCGTTTCTATTACTCAAAAATACAATAATTGCTCATGTGCACAGGGCCGACTCTCCACAGATCTGAACTGTAAGAGTGTGTGGTGCTGTAACCTGCTTTAAAGGTTTAATCTGTACTGCGGGACATTCTAGACAAAGCAATAGCAGTGATTTCAATGGAGACAAGCAGGTGATGGACCCTCCTCTAGAAATGTTACAGTTACACATCAGCCATTTTTGTACTTCACCCTTTTCGGCGTATTATTTTACCATTTCCTTTAACCTAAAACGTCCTCGGTGCAGCGGCTCAGAGACACGTCGGAGTCCTCCTCTAATGGACATGTTCGTATTAATCCTCCTTCAGTTTAAAGTGTGTTTTTGGAGCCGGTCCCCAAAGCTCTGCCTTTTACTGCATCACATAAAGCTCCGGAGGAAAAGCCAAACCCCGAGTCTCCAGACGCCGTTTACTCTCCGCCGCTCAAAAACAAATCACAAGGTTCATTTAAAGGAGCTGTGCCTGGTTTTACCGCCCTCCGAAGCTCATTTTAAACAGTTTGCCGTGGCCCAAAGTTCTTCCTCATTTACCTTATGTGTTCAGAGTATTATAATTATTCACCAGGATGAGTTTATAAGCACGTTTCACAATTGTCAGAGACCAGAGCCGCCATTAAGCCACGTTTACATGAGAGCTTTAATTCCGAATTCTGAAGAAAAATGTATTACGCTTTAAGAAGTCCATGTAAACACTTAATTCCTGATGAAAATTGACTTATTTCTGAAGTCAGTGGGTTTATTCTGATGTTAAAGTCGAATGAATTTCCTCCTGGATCATGTAAACGTTTCTTCTTCTTCAAAATAATCCCGGTGGTTGGTGCTCGTTGGCTCGTCCTTCGATCCGGCTCCTCCAGTCGTCTCTTGGGACTTTCCTCCACGTCTCTTTGGATTTGTGAGCGGGATGTGGGAGTGGGCTGAGGTGTGGCAGCCTCAGACTCGGTTTGTCTTCTTCCTCCTTCTCCCACACTCTTCCCTTCTCCTCCTCAGCTCACAGACGTAAAGCGTGAGGACAGAATTCTCCCGCTGCTGCTTCATTATCATATGAACGGCCGCGGGAAAAGTTCTGATCGTGTTTGTGTCGGCGGTGAAACGACAAAAACCGAGATGACAGAAAAGCCGGGAGCAGCTGAAGTGTGGGTTTTCTTCCCAAAGACGGAAATACGTTTGTGTCGCTGTCCAATCAGCACCTTCCCCACCCCCAGACGCTGAGGATGATTAAATAAAAACGATTTAACAGGTTTTCCATGGAAACCTCAATTCAGAATTATTATTTCCACCTAAACTCGAAGGAGAAGATTTTAATTCCAAACTATTTAATTCAGAAGTAAAAAAACATCATGTATCATTCCTAACAACAACTAGTATGCTACAGGGCACTTCCTGATTCACAGTGGACTGATTTTGACGCTACAAGACGCTTATTCTGTACATCTGCTCTGGGTAAAGTTTTGCTCTTTTATTCATAATTATAAAAACATCAAACATGAAACGCGAAGGTGTTTTTTTTTGGCGTTTTGGCGATTACTAAAAGGTGATCAGTGGTAGAGGGCCTGACCGTTGATCCAAAGGTTGGTGGTTCGAATCCCGCTCTCGACGTAAACATCAGCGGTCAAATCCACTGACGAACAGAGATGTTGTGGTGTCCTCGGGCGAGACACTTCACCCCCGTCGCCTCCAGTGTCGGCGGCACTGGTGTGAGAATGTGTTTGGTGGACGTAAAGAGCTTCGAGCCTCGAAGGTGGAAAAACGTCTAAAAATGTGACCGTTTACCTTTAACCAATCAGAATGACGGATGCTCGTTTCAGTCTCCAGTCTCGTTTTTTTGCAAGAACTGAGCGACGCCTTGGTGGAATCTTTAATAAAGTACGTGATAGTTTTGTTTTTGTGTGTTTCAGGTGTGGTTGTCTCCGGCCTCTGTGTGGTGCTGCTCCCAAATCCTCATCGAAGGCTGATCCGCAGAAGAAGAAACACGGGGAGGTATAAAATGGACACGTGTACGATTTTATTTAACATTTTTACCCAATTTTGTGGGGGGTTTTTTTGTTTGTGTAAATGTAAAAAAAAAAAGTATCACGAAACCTAACTAAAATATAACAAGTCTTTACAACCTTTGATATTCTTTTCATTTGCTTAAAGTACGACACAAAATCTCTCCAAACTGTTTCATATCTCTGTGGCTGCGCCCAAATGTCCACCCGGGTCCCACATTCTCTACTCTTTAGCGCCCCCCACTGTCGGGTCATGTGATTCTGGCGTCTAAATGAAAAACATCAAAAGGCTAAACTCCGGTAAAACCTGATTTCTGTCATACATAATGATCAGATCAAGGTCACGCACAAGTGTTTATGGACTAATAACAGTCATACGGGTTTTTTATCACGCTGGATTCTTCGCTTTTTAGTCCGGGACGCGTAAATTATCGCTCTTTTACTCTGGAGTTAAAGATAAGTCGTGTTTTATTCCGAATCAGGACGTACAGCTCCATAAACCGGCGCTTTTATCTGCTTCAGTCGGTCGTGAACCGTTGTTTTCCCTGACTCTCCCAGTGCATTGTGGGCTATATTGACCGCTCTAGTGACCACTGACGAACTCTACTTTTCAAGGTGCATTGTGGGAAGTTTTGAGTGCACGACTTTTCCACTAACAGGACATTTCGACCCCCCCCCCCCCCCCATTGATGTATAATAAGAGCTGGATAAGCCCCGCCCCCTCTATCCATGACCACAGACGTGTGGCCGAACGAGGTACTGCAGCCCAGGAAAAAAATCTCCCACAGAAGCACAATGTATTTTTTGGAGAAATCAAACTGCCCGTGTTCGGCTGACAGGGCGTCCACAGCTTTCAGGAAGGTCGGATTTTGTAGGATTCTTCTGTATTTTTACAATATGAACTTAAAAAAAAAAAGTTTAATCGTCAAAGCGCCTAAAAATCAGCTTTGTAAGAGTTAGCCTAGCCTCGCTCTGAGCCCGCGCTAGCTCCGCTCTAGCAGCTCGCGCTCTGATTGGTCAGAACTGCGTTTGACGTTGGGCTGCAAACAAGGAAGTAAATGCGGAAGTGAAGATCTTTTTTGCGGTCATGCGCCAATGAGCACAGACCATTGAAAACGACAGGGCGCCATCTTGGATTCATCTTCCAGATTTTATTATAGTTCTGTGCCTCACCCACACACACCTTACCCCTGTCTTGCTGTCAAAAATCGTACACATAAAGAAGGGCATTTCTCAGATGTAATTTACCAACTACATCAGCCCAGCGAATAACCTGAAAATAACTTACAGCATCCAACTATATGGATATAAGCAACTTTCTCAATTCAAAATGTGCACCAGATATTCAAATGTCTCAATCTCAATTAAACATTCTCAATAATTTAACAGCCTGCAGTGAGGGGAGGATGGAGCGTGAGGCTGACAGGTGGATCGGTGCAGCGTCGGCAGTGATGCGGTCGCTGTGTCGTTGTGGTGAAGAGGAGCTGAGCCCAAAGGCAAAGCTCTGGATTCACCTCAGTCTCGTTCCTCCCCTCACCTGTGGTCCTGACTCTGGGAACGACCGAAAGAACCAGATACAAGCGAAGAAATGAGTTTCCTCCGCAGAGTGACCGGGCCTCCCTTAGAGAGAGGGGGGAGCTCGGAGGAGAGCCGCTGTTCCGGGCATGTCCCACCCAGAGTCCGTATATATGAGTGGACTAAGTGAGTGTGACGTCTCCACAGCGTCAGCGTCGCTCAAATGAGGCTCCTGTTGCCACGGTTACAGGAGCGAATCTGGTGTCAGGTCCATATTCGGAAATCTGACCGCGAATATCATAGCAACACAAGAGCCAATCAGGAGTGAGGAGGTTAAATGTGCCGCCCTCCTCAGAGCGGAGACACTCTGCACCTGCACGAACCGCTGGATTTACTGATTCTTCAGAATAATAAGGAAACTTTGAGCTTTTAGCATCAAACTTTAAATAGTTTAAGTCATTGATTTATGTTCTATGTTCTGTTACGTGCGAACAACAATAGAGTCACAATTTAACGAAATTCACTTTACTTTATGCTCGTTAAATTCTGCTAGTTTAGATTCTAGTGACGTTAGATATTGTAATTGTTTGATTTATTTTGTCATTTTATTTCAAAAATCGTCGCTCGGGGGAAAGCGAGAAGGGAACTTACTTAGCAACGAAACGCACGAGCTGTCAGTCAAACCTGTTGCTAACGCTAGGGGGAGGGGCCTCGGGGAATGAAGGCGTCTGATTGGTCCGTTATTTATGTTCATATCTTGATTTAGGAACAAAACAGAGAAATGAAAACATCAGGATCCTGTGTCGCAGGTTCAGACGAACAGTTTAAGACCAAAATGTCGAGGCCACAGCAGCAGGTCCAGAGAGAGGAGCCAGAAGAGACTAATGTGAGTCAACGGGAAAAAGGAGAGAAGGAGCCGGAAGAGCCTCCTGGAGCACTTCCTGTTTGGCACGTGGCGGCTAACGGGTTAGCTTAGCCCACTCATATATAGGGTCTACGCTTCCACCGGGAGGAGGCCCCGGGGAAGACCCAGGACTCGCTGGAGGGACTCTGTCTCTGGGCCTGGGAATGGCTCGGGGTCCAGGAGGAGCTGGAGGAAGTGTCTGGGGTGAAGGAAGTCTGGGAGTCCCTGCTTAGACTGAGGCCCTGGATAATAGGAAGAAACTGGAGGGATGGATTAACAGCAACCATCTATATACAGCACATGTTGGAATATTTACATGTCTCAATTAAAGTGAATAACACAAATTTACGAAAGATATTTTTAAAGTTTGTGTCATGTTTTGCTCCCCACTGGTTGTGAATTATTTGGCCCATGTGGATAATCCGGCCCTGCCTATGTCGGGAATAGTGTGGACATTTGGACACAGCACATGTGTCTGCCCCAAACTGAAAGAAAAACTAAAAAGTAACGATGGAAACGATGGATTTATGTAAAGACGATGAGTTTAATCTGACTTTTTATCCCAAAAAATATCAAATCTTCAGCTCTTCTTTCTGCCGTTGCCCCAGAGAAACTCTCGGTATCAGGTGAGACCAGAAAAACGTATTAAAATCGTACAAATATTTGATCTTGACCCCGTTTCCATGAGGTTCAGGCTGATGGCGCAACAGAACCGTCGCCATGGCAATTCATTATTCAAATAAAAACGCTATGGATTTAAAAAAGTCCTTCAGAAAAACATGATAAAAACAATAACTTGCGGATCCTGTAAACGTTTGTAAAGGTGCAAAAAAGACAGAAAAGTTGTTTGTTTCCATGGTGATGATGTTTCTTTGTGAAGCTTTAATTGTTTTCGAGCGTTTTAATGTTTTTAAAAGTGTAAAAAGAACTCGGCCTCTAAACGTCTGAGGCGGATTTAATGAAGCGCCGTCGCAGGAATGTGGTTTGTTTTTGTAAAGGATAAAAACGATCGAATCTTATCTGAGCCGAGCGTTTGCCAGATTCTGAAGTCACTTTTAGGAAGAAGAAAAAGAAGAAAAAGAGTTTTTTTCTCCTGTAACGGACGAAACTGCAGTTTTTATACAAACTGTGAGAGTTTAATATTTTTATTTGGGAAAAGAAGGTTTGAGGTTTTAGATTTTAACAAAACGAGTGAAACGAGACAGGAGCAGACAGGAGCAGACAGGTGCAGAGTTAGAGGAGCGGGCAGGTGCAGACAGGAGTAGACAGGTGCAGAGTTAGAGGAGCGGGCAGGTGCAGACAGGAGTAGACAGGAGTAGAGGAGCAGACAGGAGTAGACAGGAGTAGAGGAGCAGACAGGAGCAGACAGGTGCAGACAGGAGTAGAGGAGCAGACAGGAGCAGACAGGAGCAGACAGGAGTAGACAGGAGCAGACAGGGGCAGAGGAGCAGACAGGAGCAGACAGGAGTAGAGGAGCAGACAGGTGCAGACAGGAGCAGACAGGAGTAGAGGAGCAGACTGGAGCAGACAGGAGCAGACAGGAGTAGAGGAGCAGACAGGAGCAGACAGGAGCAGACAGGAGTAGAGGAGCAGACAGGAGCAGACAGGAGTAGAGGAGCAGACAGGAGCAGACAGGAGTAGAGGAGCAGACAGGTGCAGACAGGAGTAGAGGAGCAGACAGGAGCAGACAGGTGCAGAGGAGCAGACAGGAGCAGACAGGAGCAGACAGGAGTAGAGGAGCAGACAGGAGCAGACAGGAGCAGACAGGAGCAGAGGAGCAGACAGGAGCAGACAGGAGCAGACAGGAGTAGAGGAGCAGACAGGAGCAGAGGAGCAGACAGGAGCAGACAGGAGCAGAGGAGCAGACAGGAGCAGACAGGAGTAGAGGAGCAGACAGGTGCAGACAGGTGCAGACAGGAGTAGAGGAGCAGACAGGAGTAGAGGAGCAGACAGGAGCAGACAGGAGCAGGGAGCACGTCAGAACGAGCGTCTGCAGAATGATCTCACAGACACTTGTGCTAAATAGCGCCCCCTGTGACCCTTTAATTTGCCGGCAGAGTTATGGCGTTTGGCCGTATCTCGTGACGGCTCGGCTCTTTTATCTGCCGTCCTGAGGAGATAAGTGTTCAGTGATTTGTTGATTTTGGTGGTAGCAGAAGAGGTGCTGACACGAACCAGGCCTCAGACTCTCTCCCTCCTCTTTCCCTCTCTCCCTCCTCTTTCTCTCTCCCTCCTCTTTCTCTCTCTCCCTCCTCTTTCTCTCTCTCCCTCCTCTTTCTCTCTCCCTCCTCTTTCTCTCTCCCTCCTCTTTCTCTCTCTCCCTCCTCTTTCTCTCTCCCTCCTCTTTCTCTCTCCCTCCTCTTTCTCTCTCTCCCTCCTCTTTCTCTCTCCCCCTTCTCTTTCTCTCTCCCTCCTCTCTCTCTCCTCTCTCTTTTTCTGTTTCTCTCTCTTTTTTCCTTCTTCTCTTCTCTCCTCCTTTGACTCAGTCTCCTCTTTTGTTCCCTGTCTCTCTCTCTCTTTTTTCCCACTTTTTCTCTGCACTCCCTCGCTTCTTTCTCTATCCTTTTTCAGTCTCTCCCTCCTGCTTCTTCTCTTCCTCCTTCTCTCTCGCTCCCTTTCTCTCTGTCCTCTTCCCCTCATCTTCTTCATCTCTCTCCTCTCTCCTTCCTCTCTCTCCTTCCTCTCTCCTTCCTCTCTTTCCTCTCTCCCCCCTCTTTCTCCTCTCTTCTTCCTCTCTCTCCTCTCTCCCTCCTCTCTCTCCTCTCTTCTTCCTCTCTCTCCTCTCTCCTCCTTTCTCTCTCCTGTCTCCCTCCTTTCTATCCCTCCATTTCTCTACCATTTCTCTCTCCCTTCTCTCTTCTTCTCTCTTTCTCTGCTCTCCCTTCTCTCTCTTCTTTCTCCCTTCCTCTCTTTCTCTTCCCTCTCCTTTCTCTTTTCCTCTCTCCCTCTTCTTTCTCCCTCCCTACTCTCTCTGTCCTCTTCCCCTTATCTTCTTCTCCCTCCCATCCCCTGACCCTCCTCTCTCTCTGTCTCTCACTTTCTCCCTCCTTTCCTCCTCTCTCTTCTGTCTCCTTCCATTTCTCTCCATTTTCTCCTTCCTGTTCTCTGTCCCTCTTCTCTTTGCCTCTCTTTCTCTCTGCTCTCCCTCGGACCCCCCTCATCCCTCCTCCTCTCCTCCCTTATCTCTCCCCCTCTCCCCTCCTCCCTCTTTTCCCTCCGTCGCTCCTGGTAGTTTCACATTTATCTCGTGCAGCTTTGATTATGGGATTTCCAGGCCGACAGCTGCTCAAGTGGGTTTAAGAGCATCTTCAGCCTCTTCAGAGCTTTGGTCATGGCCCAGAGGAATGAGGCGGCGGGTCAGAGGTCGCGGCGTTTAAGTTTACGGCGGGTCTGAACCACCAAAACGCAACGAGAACTGAGGAAATATACAAGAAATACTGCGGAAATACAAGAAATACTGCTGCAAAACACAAAAACTACTGTGGAAATACAACAAGTACTGCAGAAATACAAGAACTACTGCAGAAATACAAGAACTACTGCAAAACACAACAAGTACTGAGGAAATATACAAGAAATACTGCAAAACACAAGAAATACTACTGTAAAAACACAAGTACGGAGGAAATACAAAAACTACTGCAGAAATACAACAAGTACTGAGGAAATATACAAGAAATACTGCGGAAATACAAGAAATACTGCTGCAAAAACACAACAAGTACGGAGGAAATATACAAAAACTACTGCAGAAATACAAAAACTACTGCAGAAATACAAAAACTACTGCAGAAATACAAGAACTACTCCTGCAAAACACAAAAACTACTGCAGAAACACAACAAGTACTGAGGAAATACAAGAACTACTGCAGAAATACAAAAACTGCTATTGCAAAACACAACAGGTACTGAGGAAATAAACAAAAACTATGGCAAAAACACAAGTACTGCAGAAACACAACAATTACTGAGGAAATACAAAAACTACTACTACAAAACACAACAAGTACTGAGGAAATATACAAGAAATACTACTGCAAAATACAAAAACTACTGCGGAAATACAAGTACTGCAGAAATACAAGAACTACTGCAGAAATACAAGAACTACTGCAAAACACAACAAGTACTGAGGAAATATACAAGAAGTACTGCAAATACAAGAAATACTACTGTAAAAACACAAGTACGGAGGAAATACAAAAACTACTGCAAAATACAAAAACTACTGCGGAAATACAACAAGTACTGCAGAAATACAAGAACTACTGCAAAACACAATAAGTACTGAGGAAATATGCAACAACTACGGCAAAAACACAAGTACAGCGGGAATACAAAAACTACTACGGAAACACAAGAACTGCAGTGACTGTTCCAAAAAGCGACGGCGAGTTTTGACATGTGTGAATTGTGTTTTAAAGAGGAGGATGGAGCAGAATGGACTTTTTGGAGCTTTCTCCCGGGTTCTAACGTTGTTCCCTCATCAAAAACCTGCCTGTAGATGGTTTAGAGTCATCCATGCATGTTTGAGTCATCTAGTGATCTCTCCCGCGGCCTTTTATTTAAACCCTCCTTATGGTTAGATGTAAGATTCTGATGCCTGCGTCACCCACGCTCCAACTAGGGCGATAATCCGGTATCAGAAAGTATCAGCGGTGTCAGTTTCATCACCGTCATTAAAAAATTTGCATCAGGAGCTAAAACCACAGCAGGACTTCCTCCCCTCCGTTCTCTCTCCTCTTCAAACGTGGTTCCGCTCGGAGATTTCCATCCACATGCAGCGAGGAAGAGGAAAAAAACCTGACTGACGCTTCGTGTGCGACGTTGAGCCCAAAAGTTTGTGATGGAGACGTTTTATTGAAGCCGAGAGTCGAGAGGGGACGAGGCTGAAGAGGAGAAAGTTCCTGAGGGCGAAGTCAGACTTTCACGGAGGAGACGGTAAAGAACAATTTATGGATCTGCATCAAAACGTGTTTGTGTGGACACAGAACTCCCTACACACGGCGTTCGCCTCCGAAACTTTCTAACGACGCCTCAAAATGCTGCAGACGATCAGGGCTGTGATTGGTCCTCTCCACCGCTCTACATTTCCTCCACTCATTCTAGACTTTGAGTAATAATGTGTTTAATGCAGCTTTGGCACATTTGTTTACGTTTTACACAAACCAAACTTCAAACCTCATGGCTCATTTGCATACAGTATAAGCGCTGATAAAAACAGCTTGTGCGCTGATGCTGATGCTGATGCTGATGCGATCGAACGCGCCGCAAAGTTTGGTTTGATCAGAACTTGTGCCTCATCTTCAAATATAAAACTGCGACTCGGTTTAGGAGCAGCTGCAAAATAATTCTGAATTAGTCGCAGTAAAACCGTAAACCCGGGAAAATGCGGAGAAGTTCCACACGACAGTTCTTCTTAAATATACAAAACTGTGCTACGACTTCACAAACCTGCTTCGATGTGCAGTGTTTCAGCTGTTGTGTTGTGAAGGGAAGTGACTCAGACAAAAGAAATGAGTGAACCAGCTCTTAAACACAAGTCACCACAATTATTTTAATCTGTGGACAATACAAGAGAAAAACACATTTCTGTGGTAAAATAAATTGTTCTGAAAAAGCTCCCATTTGTAAATATCATCGTTTAATTTGATTAAACTTGTGTTAAAGCCAAAAAAACAGATGTACTCGTACATGCCGCTAAACAAAAACATTTTAGAGAAAAACAAAGATTTCAGAAGAAGCTTTTGTGCTTTGTCAGAAACTCGTTAAAACATGTTTCATAAACCTTTAGAAGGAGCGGAAAAACTGAGCCACAGCACCTGAGAAACAGACACAGAAACAGACACAGAAACAGAGAAACAAACAGAGAAACAGAAAAACAGAAAGAGAGAAACAGACAGAGAAACAGAGAAACAGAAACAGAAAAACAGAAACAAAGAAACAGAGATACAGACACAGAGACAGAGACAGAGAAACAGAAACAGAAAAACAGAAACAAAGAAACAGAGATACAGACACAGAGACAGAGACAGAGAAACAAACAGAGATACAGACACAGAGAAAAACAGAGAAAAACTGAAACAAAGAAACAGAAACAGAGAAACAGACAGAGAAAATAGAAACAGGGAAACAGAAACAGAGAAACAGAGAAACAGAAACAAAGAAACAGAGATACAGACACAGAGACAGAGACAGAGAAACAAACAGAGATACAGACACAGAGAAAAACAGAGAAAAACTGAAACAAAGAAACAGAAACAGAGAAACAGCGAAACAGAAAAACAGAGACAGAAACATAGATAAACAGAAAAAGAGAAACAGAAACAGAGAAACAGACAGAAAAATAGAAACAGAGAAAGAGAAACAGAGAAACAGAAACAGGGAAACAGAGACATGACTATGGCCGAAAGAGGCAGACCCACTATTTCCAATGTTCCTTTTGCAGAGTAGAGTTTGGGTTCGTTTTACAGGAGTAACTCTGACTGTGGCAGACTCCAGGAGATCTGACGACTCATCAGAAAATTCACTTTGGTCCAATTCAAAATAAATCTAGAATTTGTCTTTCGGTCTGTTCTGGAGCTTTAGAATAAATTACACTTTATTTGCAAATCGTACTTTTTCAGTTTTTTTTTACATCGAGCTCGTGTCATTTGTTAAAATAGTTTGGATTTCTCTGTGATGTTTTGTGGCTCCATTCCAAATGTATTACACTCTTGTTTCATCGTGTCCTGGGGGCCGAATGCGGCCCTCAGACCCACTTTTGTCGGCCCTCAGGTCTGGTGCTGAACTGGCCCAAAGAACATCACAGATACAGGCCTAAAAATACTGTGTGACTGAATCAAAACCGTGTTAAAGTTACAGACTCATAGAACCCTCTCTGTTCTAAACACTGTCTGTTCTGTGTCTGTTCTGTGTCTGTTCTGTGTCTGTTCTGAGTCTGTTCTGAGTCTGTTCTGTGTCTGTTCTGAGTCTGTTCTGTGTCTGTTCTGAGTCTGTTCTGAGTCTGTTCTGTGTCTGTTCTGAGTCTGTTCTGTGTCTGTTCTGTGTCTGTTCTGTGTCTGTTCTGTGTCTATTCTGTGTCTGTTCTGAGTCTGTTGTCTGTTCTGAGTCTGTTCTGTGTCTGTTCTGAGTCTGTTCTGTGTCTGTTCTGTGTCTGTTCTGTGTCTGTTCTGAGTCTGTTCTGTGTCTGTTCTGTGTCTGTTCTGTGTCTGTTCTGAGTCTGTTCTGTGTCTATTCTGTGTCTGTTCTGAGTCTGTTCTGAGTCTGTTCTGTGTCTGTTCTGAGTCTGTTGTCTGTTCTGAGTCTGTTCTGTGTCTGTTCTGAGTCTGTTGTCTGTTCTGAGTCTGTTCTGTGTCTGTTCTGTGTCTGTTCTGTGTCTGTTCTGTCCTCTGCCATGGGCCCTGTGCTGTCGTCCATGATTAACTCATTTACAATGAAGCATAATGAACTATTTTTACATGATACAAAACGCTGTGAGCAAATGAACGGAGCCTGAATGCCTCTTAAGTCCACTGTAAAGTACAATGTAAACACACTGTAAAGTACAATGTAAAACACACTGTAAAGTACAATGTAAACACACTGTAAAGTACAATGTAAAACACACTGTAAAGTACAATGTAAACACACTGTAAAGTACAATGTAAACACACTGTAAAGTACAATGTAAAGTACAATGTAAAACACACTGTAAAGTACAATGTAAACACACTGTAAAGTACAATGTAAAACACACTGTAAAGTACAATGTAAACACACTGTAAAGTACAATGTAAACACACTGTAAAGTACAATGTAAAACACACTGTAAAGTACAATGTAAACACACTGTAAAGTACAATGTAAACACACTGTAAAGTACAATGTAAAACACACTGTAAAGTACAATGTAAAACACACTGTAAAGTACAATGTAAAACACACTGTAAAGTACAATGTAAAACACACTGTAAAGTACAATGTAAACACACTGTAAAGTACAATGTAAAACACACTGTAAAGTACAATGTAAAACACACTGTAAAGTACAATGTAAACACACTGTAAAGTACAATGTAAAACACACTGTAAAGTACAATGTAAAACACACTGTAAAGTACAATGTAAACACACTGTAAAGTACAATGTAAAACACACTGTAAAGTACAATGTAAACACACTGTAAAGTACAATGTAAAACACACTGTAAAGTACAATGTAAACACACTGTAAAGTACAATGTAAAACACACTGTAAAGTACAATGTAAAACACACTGTAAAGTACAGTGTAAAATTTGTGCTGTCAAACGATCAGATTAATCACACCTTAGAATTTTGATTAATCACGATTAATCACAGTTAATTATTCTTCAAAAAAAGACCAAAATATTTTAACAAAAATGCAATTTATTATCAAAAAATGATATTATTGGCATTTTTCTATAGCTGGTAGTTTTGTTGACAACATTGCTCGGCTTGTTACTGGTGCAGTATCGTCGTTGCTGCCGCTGAATCAAACCCGTGTTTTGCTTTAAGTTGGCGTTTTAAACTTGTGCTTCTGTCGAAACAGAGTTCATCACTGCGACATCTGCAAACTGCCTCAGTTTATCTAAAGTCCTGTGGGGCAGTTTTTTGCAGAGAAATTTGCCCTGAGCACCAGTCACCGTCTCATCTGTCGTCTTCACATCTGTATGGACCTGATCACTGACCTAATAACCTGCGCCGCCTTCAGGACCATCCGCACTTTAACAGAGGAGCGTTCAAAATAAACTGGGATTAATCTGCGTTAAAAAAAACTGTGTGATAGTTTTTGTGATTTATCGCATGTGTTAACGCATTGACAGCCCTATGTAAAATACACTGTAAAGTACAACGTAAAGTACAATGTGAAATACACGGTAAAGTACAACCTGTGTGAAGTCGCCTCATCAAACTCAAACCTGCACAAAAACTATGTCAATCGTTTGTGCTTCGTTTGTGCTGCAAAAAGTTTCGTTTGTGCGATTCTGGTTCTTAAGATATTCACAGTTTTATTTTCGGTCAATGACGTTGTCCAGATCCTCAGAATGTGAAACAGCCTCAAAACAGGAAGAAAATGACAGAAAACGTTTGTATTTCATTTGTTCTGTTTTGTGCTGTGACAGTTTCATTTGTGTGAGTTTATTTCTAAAATGATTCATTATTATTTCTGTGGTAATTACAGGACGTCATTTCTGCTCAGCTGACGGCGACAAACTCCACAAAACTAGTGAAGAGAAACGACCTGAGGCTGTGGAAAAGTCTGTGTTATTCTATAAAATATGAATCAAAAGCAAATGACTAAAGACTGAAACAGACTTTTCCGCAGCCTCAGATCAGCACAAAACAGCACAAACCAAATACAAACGTTTTCTATAATTTTCTGCCTGTTTTGAGGCTGTTTCACATTCTGAGGTTCTGGACGACGTCATTGGGGAAAAATAAAACTGCAAATATCTGAAGAACCAGACCAACGAAACTTTTTGCAGCACAAACGAAGCACAAACGACTGACACAATTTTGGGCGTTTTAGTGCATTTTGAAGCTTCCTGTGGGACCCCAATTTGACCTATAAAAGAATCGTTAATTTCTCCAAAACTAAAGAAGCACAAACGAAACTTTTTGCAACACAAAACATCACAAACGATTGCCATAGTTTTTGTGTAGGTTTGAGTCTGATGGGGGGGCTTCCCGCAGGTTAAAGTACATTGTAAAACCAGTAACACAAACACTTCATACACTGTTCAGTTCAAACGTTCAATAGTTTTAGAGTGCAATCTGTCAGTCCCGTTAGCCGTTAGCATCCCCCCCGTTTGTGTCGGCGGAGCGCGTTAGCTCTCAGTCCACGAGTTCAGCCCCACCTGATACTGGTACGACGCTAGCGCCCCCTGGGGAGCGTAACCGCTATAATCTCTGCCGGGCTTTTTGTACAACGCTCGCTCCCTGGCGCCGGAACAGGACGTGGAGGACGAGGAGGAGGACGGGGGGAGGACGGGCAGCCCCCTCTGGACGGTGGCGGCGGCGGCGGCGTTGTAGAGCTCCCCCTGCGGCCTGGAGGCGATGGGCGCGGGCGGGTGCGTGGTGTTGGCGAAGTGCGCGGCGAAGGGCTGGTACGGCACGCCCTCCATGCCGTAGCGCGGGTACGGCGGCATCCACACGTTGCAGTTGAGGGCGCCGGGCAGGTCCTCGGGGTCCGGCGCGGCGGGGTGGGCGGCGGGGTGGTGGTCGGGCTCCGCGGAGTTGTACATGCAGGGTTCCCGGGGAGGCAGGGAGTCGGAGCAGTACGGGTGCGACAGGAGCGGCGACTCGTACGACGGAGGAGATCGGAAATAGTGATCGTCGGGAACGGAGGAGGCGGCGTCTAAATACGGACGCTTACAGCCCAGCTCCAGGTGACGGCCAGAGTCTGAGGGAAAAACAAGTTTGGTGACGTTAAGAGTCAATGTGCAGAGCTAATGATTATTTTAAAAACTAAATGTTCGATCTTTTGAATGGGAAAAGTCCTCAAAGTCTTCACTTATAGCAAAAAAATATGAAACCTATGAAGAAAATGTCTGATATAAAACCTTTACAGACCAGGGACCCAGGACAAGAGCTGCACCAAACCAGGACTAAACCAGGACTAAACCAGGACTAAACCATCCAAACAACCTAAACCATGACTACACCAAGGCTGAACCAGGATAAAACCAAGACTGAATCAGGTCTAAACCAGCTAAACTAAGAATAAATCAAGACTAAACCAGGACTAGACCATCTAAACCAAGACTATACCAAGACTAAGCCAGGACTACATCAGGACTGAACCAGAACTAGACCAAGAAGAAATCAAGACTAAACCTGGACTAAACCATCTAAACCAAGACTCCACCAAGACTGAACCAGGACTAGACAGGACTAAAACCAAGATTGAAGCAGGACTAAACCAGGACTAGAGCTGTACTAAACCAAGGCTGAACCAGGACCAAACCATATAGACCAGGAGACTATCCAGGCCTAAACCAGGTCTAAACCATCTGAAGCACCTAAACAATAACTACACTAAAGACTGAACCAGGACTAAAATAAGAATAAGTCAAGACTAAACCTGGACTAAACCAGGATTAAACCAACTAAACCAAGACTGAACCAGGACTACACCAGGACTAGAACTGTATTAAATCAAGACTAAACCAGGACTAAACCAAGACTGAACCAGGACTAAACCATCTAGACCAGTAGACTAGACAGGTCTAAACCAGGTCTAAACCACCCAAACCATGACTGAACCAAGACTAAACCTGGACTAAACCATCTAAACCAAGACTGAACCAGGACTACACCAGGACCACACCAAGACTTAACCATCTGAGCCACGACTACACCAAGATTAAACTAGGACTAGACCAGGACTACACCAGGAGACTAAACCAGGACTAAACCATCTAAACCAAGACTGAACCATGACTACACCAAGACTGAAGCAGGACTAAACTTGGACTAAACCAGGACTAAACCATCTATACCAAGACTGAACCAGGATGACACCAGGACTTAACCATCTGAGCCATGAGTCCTCACCTCGGTGTTTGAAGCAGTGGTAGAGCAGCCCCGGTTCCCTCTGGCTGAAGTGGTTGGAGAGGGGCTCTTGGTCCGGACTCACCCCGGGGTCGTGGTACTGGTACTGGGACAGGACCTGCGGATGTCCCTGGATCACTCCGGAGCCCAGTTTCCCCGGCAGATGTGAGTGAGACGAGAGCAGCCTCTGACGCACCACGTTCTTGGAGATCACCGGGTACTCTTTCCTGCACCAAACAAAGGACACGGAAAAAGGAAAAGGGTTTGAAACTACATCTCCAAAGCTCAAAACATTATAGCGCAGATCAGAAAACCGCGTAATTTGGGCCTTTAAAATAATGTACCTGATTTGTTCCCATGTATTTGTGCAAAACGTGACTTGTCCCAGCACAGATCTATTTTATAAGCAGCTCTTGAGGTCCAAATAAGTCTCCTGTGTCCTGTCCACGTCTAATTAGGGTTTTTAAGGGTTTTTTAAGGGCCCGACTGATATTATCGACCGATATGGGCATTTACATATCGGCTATTGGCCTAAATCTTGCCGATCTGGGCCGATATTCCTTGTGGACATGTTTTACCTTGTTCTAAAGCTCAGACTCTATATTATGTTCATTTATTCCAATTTACACACAGATAAATGTCCTGATCTGTGACTCTGCATCAGTATTTATCTGAGGAGTCATTTGTCTGTGTCCGTCCCGCCCCTGAACCCCACTGAGATTCTGTTGTTTTTGCGGACGCTCAGTGTGAGTCTGGACTAAAGGACAGTTCTTAGTGCTGATCTGAGAGGAGCCTGTGTGAGGCTGAGTGTTGAAATGTGTCGGTTTTGAAGCTTGTTTTGGTTCTTTCTCATTGGTTAGCGATTAGCTGCTGTAGCTCGCACACATAAACAGGCTGTTTTCTCTTCTGTTAGCGACTGTAAAGTGACTATAGTGGCCGTATATATGTTACTGGACACACACTGATATGGAAATGAGCTGTGAATAGAGGTGCGAATTATCGGCATTTAGCAGATCATTAATTACGGCGGTGCGCACGGATTTACCGCTAAAGGCTAATAGTGGTAGTTTACTTACAGGACTTTGTTTACTCGCTAGAAAATCATACAACACCATTAGGCCGAACTACTGTCTTTAAATATGACGTAAAGAGGCAGAAGAACAATAAATGTCGCCTAAATAAACCCGACTGAAAATCCAATAGAGCCAAACTTAAGTTAAATAAATAATTGAAGATTTACAGTGAATTTTTACATCATAAATATATCGGTGTTTATATCGGCAGCTCCAACTCCCATTTTATTGGTATCATATCGACCACACAAAAAAAAATCCATATAGGTCAGATCACTGCAAACTGTTTCAAATGAACTAGTGCTGTTGTGTTTTCACATATTTAAAACAGTGAAAATCAGGTACAACACGCACAAGTACAACTGACATGCTAACCACGCACTTCCTGATTATTGGACAACAAAATGCTTTATATATTTAGTTGCAGACGGCGCACAGTGACCTCAAGAGCTGCTTATACAGTATCTGCACTGAGGCAAGACACATTTAGCTCAAATACATGGCTGAAAAATCATGTACAGGCCTTTTAATGCTTTTCAAACACGATCTCCCTCCTCTTGTGTTCCTGGTTGTATGTTAAATGTTAAATGTTAAACGTTAAATGTTAAATAAAGGCGTTACCCCTGTAGTCTGGAGGCCCTCAGGTCTCCCTCCTCACTGCCCCTGAACCCTTTGGCAAAGGGATTGTTCTCGATCTTCAGCTGAGTGATCTAAACGGGAAAGACAAAGACGAGAGAGTTTTACTTTAGGTTTGGACGATATTCACAACAGGAATGACTCAATATTATGACCTGACACGTGATTATTTTTATTTAAACAGAACCATTTTTCAGATAAACGTTTAATCTTCAGGTGTCAGAGCAGCTCCACACACTCGAGTGAGACGAGTGAGGTGTGGACGCAGCCCGTGGACAGAAACAGAGCCGGGATAAAAGAGCTCGGATCATGTATATTTATATAAATGGAGATTTGACACGTTCGTCTGACGAGGCTTTTTCTTTAGATCAGCCTCAGCGAGACACGACTCCCCCCGAGTGTCTCCAAAACCTTTTTCTTCTGTCTCCAGTTCGTGCAGTCCTCACGGTGTGTTCAGCCACAGGAGAAAGAAAAGGCCGGTGAGGGTGTGTGACTTTTCTCTGGTCACCAGAAGCCTGTTGTCATTCGTAGCTTTTGTGTAGTGAAGCTTAATTTATTGCTGAGTAACTGATATCTTGGCTCACTACACTTTACGAGTGGCTTGCCCAACACTGGATGTCATGAAGATACGTTTGTCGATCATCTGATCTCTCTCACGTGGCTCCTGGAGTTTGTGGTGTACACTGCAGTGTGTGTGAGCACGACTGATCCTAAAGTAAAGTAAACAGTATAACATCTACAGTTCTTCAACTGGGGTCGGTCCAGAGAGCTGCGGGTACTTTAGACATGTCCTGGAGCCCAATAGAAGTGAATATCGGTACCACAGAGATGGTTTGGTTGTACCACAGTGCTGATCTCGTCTGGTCTAGGTAACCGTTTGACCGGTGTTTGACCGAATCAACGTTTACCGATTTTTTGACCGTCAGTTAAATGGAGCCCTACATAATGGTGCTTGAGAACGAGTGTGAGTCGCCCTAAACGATCACAGACCGGAGCCTAAACGCACATTTTCTGTGACATGAGGTCTCGATGCTCAAGACGTGAGGTTCACGTCATCGAAATGCGACACCCTCGTCTACAGATGAGAAAAGCCAACCTACCGTGCTAACTATGCTAACCGTGCTAACTATGCTAACTGTGCTAACTGTGCCCCGCCGAGTGCTTTCTCTGTGTTTCTCTTTATCTCTACAGGTTTTAGTAGTTTGAGTTCCCACAGAAGTGCGTATTGTGACTAAAGTCATGATGCTGGGTTAAACTGAGCCTTACGTGTCCGTGTATAAATGCTTCATGTGGCGTTCACAGACTTCGGTCATTTTCTGAAATGAGCCACGGTGATGTTTCAAACGAACTTCTAACACTCGACCAACACTTTTATCTTCAGCGCTGTCATGTGTGAGTCCAAATGGCTGTTATTTCATATTGCAGGTAGATTTAGAACAGATTTTAAACTGAACAGTTCACCGATTTTAACCAGTTAACGAGACTCGGGGGTCGGTCATGATTTTTTGTTTTGTTTTTGCCATCCCTAGTCTGGTCTAGTTGTACCACAGTGCTGGTCTGGTTAGGGTCTTGGTCTGGTCTGATTAGGGTCTGGTCTGGTTAGGGTCTGGTCTGGTTAGGGTCTGGTCTTGGTCTGGTCCGATCTGGTTAGAGACTGGTTAGGGTCTGGTCTGGTTAGGATCTGGTCTGGTCTGGTTAGGATCTGGTCTGGTTAGGGTCTGGTCTGGTCTGGTCTGGTTTGGTCTTGTCTGGTTTGGTCTGGTCTTCGTCTTGGCCTGGTCTGGTTATGGTCTTGTTCTGGTCTGGTCTTGTTCTTGTTCTGGTCTGGTTAGGGTCTGGCCTGGTCTTGGTCTAGTCTTGGTCTGGTCTGGTCTTCGTCTTGGCCTGGTTATGGTCTTGTTCTGGTCTGGTCTTGTTCTTGTTCTGGTCTGGATAGGGTCTTGGTCTGGATAGGGTCTAGTCTGGTCCTGGTCCCGGTCCTGGTCCTGGTCCCGGTCCGGGTCCGGGTCCGGGTCCAGTCCGGGTCCGGCGTACCTTGTGGTTCTGGTAGGAGGTGACGGAGATGAAGCTGGTCTCGGGGAACACGTGGGTGCAGTAGGCCGTGTTCTTCGAGCCAAACGCGTTGTTCTCGTCGGCTTTGACGATGTGCAGACGAGGCTGGTACTTATGCATGGAGTTTAGGATGATCTGTGAAGCACAGAGCGAATATTTAAATACAACAAACTTTAAGATGATCTATAAAACACAGAGCGAATATTTAAATACGGCAAAGTTTAAGATGATCAACTGCAAAAAAGGCCTATCAAAAAAATAAGAAAAAAAAAAATTTAAGGTAAAAATGTCCTATTTTAAGGGAAATTTTCTGCCAGTGCAGTAAGAAATTTTCATTTACCGAGTTTTCTTAAAACAAGACGAAATACGAATCTTGTTCTAAGCAGAAAACACGAGTTTCTTATTGGTTTGAGAAGGAAGTTAAAGAGGCTTAACCTGGACTGAGTTAATATAAAAAGTGCTTAGAATAAGTTGTAATATGTAGATAAGATAAATCAGGATGAAATATCTGGAAACAAGTAAAAAAAACCTCATCTTATTAAGTAAAAAATCTTAAAATTGGTCTTTTAAGATGAATCTGCTTAATTCAAGTCAGTTTAACTATGCTAGAAAATGCTTTTTTGTAGTGTAAGAAACAGAGGGAGAATATTTATAAAACAAAGAGAGGTGGAGGGAAAGGGGGAGTGTGGGAAGGAGCGAGGGAAGTTCTGGGTGTTCTCGTAACATAACCAGTGTGTGAAATACCCTCAGGATCCGGGGGAAGTCTCCATCTCTGAATTGTTGAGCAACATTGTTCCTGGTTTTCTGTGGTAAATGTGTGTGGAAATGTCTGGCGTATTCTCTAATAGACATGTCCCGAGCAAGATTTTTTGGCTTCCGATACGATTTTTTTAAGGAGTGCTCTTTCCGATACCGATCCAATACCTTTTGCTTTATAGCTGCGGTAGCGCCGTCTCCGTCATGTAGCGTCGTGAGGGAAATTCGTACCTTAGCTCCAAAAAGTCCATTCGACGACTAAAGTCTCACCGAACTTCTCTGAAACGCCTCCTCCCGTGTTTTGCTCCTGTAAATCTCAAACTCGTCCGGACAATTCTTTTGTAAGTGACGAATCAAACTGGTCGTGTTAAAGTGGCTCTGCTGGTTCCTCCAGGAGAAACTGTTTGTTTGCGTCGCTGTTTGACTCTCGTTTTGTTGTCGTGAAAAGTCCCACACAGCGACACGGCGGCGTTTTGTTTCACGGCTGCAGTAAAGTGGAATAATGCTGCAAAAACACGTGAAACTGGATCCAACACTGTCCGATACTCATAAAAGAGCCGGATCGGGAGCTGATACCGATACTGAATGTCAGATTGGGACGTCCCTAATCTCCACCAGCCTCATAAATCTGCCCCCATCACCAAATCTTCAACCAACAAGATCCAAAAAGGAGAAACATGAAGAAGAATGACGGATTTATCCACAACGATCGAGGGAAGAAAGACGAAAACGACGAGCGTCAGTGAAACGACTGAGCGACACTAACATTATGGTCCTGGAGATTTCTCAAAATGCACAAATCTGTCTGCGCTGATATCGACATCATGAAATCGATTTTTTATTTTAATTGTAGAATCTGAGTGAACAATTTCCTTCTGTTTTCTCCAGGTCCAGAACGTTCGTGTTGCTAACAAACCATTTACTTTGGAATGAAGTTTAATTCCCAATAATCATTTCCATTAGAATTAAGTGTTTACATGGACTTTTTAAAGCGGAATTAACTTTTATCCAGAATTAAATTATTTTTATTCGGAATTAAATCTCTAAAATGTAAACGTGGCAGCTGTGGAACGTTCCAGACAAAAGCAACAACATCCCCAGAGACCCTCCACCCCAGAAATGTCTCACTTTTAAATAAACTTCGCCCGTGGTGTTTGGCGTAAGCGACTCTCAGGCCATAACAACAATTATCACAAGCAACGACTTCACGGTTCATCGTTGCGAATGTTTCTCTCTCATTAAACATGAAGCAGCCTCAGAGGAATCCGCGCTATTCTTGGAAAACTATTTGAAAGTGGGAAAAACAGGCTCACACATTCCTCGGCTTAACGCGTCCCTTCAGTTTCCTTAATGACAAACACTCGCAGGTTTATTTGGGAAACTCCCCGTCCAGGTCCGAGTGAATAAACCCGGGAACGGAGCAGGAACTTCCATTAGGAGCTCGGCGTTTAATGAGCGCGTCGTGTCACTCACACTCTCTAAAAGCGACGGCTAATCCGCCACAAACCGCTCAATTAGGGAGGCGGCGGCCATCTTGGGACTGTGTTTTCTGGACTTTTACATCACAAACATGGATGTGCGCGCTCCGCCAGGTCATTAAAGGTCCCGGACCACATTTTCCTCCAAGCGTTCGAGCAAATTATTCTTGCCCCAGTTTAGATGTGTTTTATGAGCGTGTTTTTCATGTTTTTAACACGAAATCAGGTACGGAGACTTTAAGACCAAACCAGGACTGAACCAAGACTGAACCAGGACTGAACCAGGACTGAACCAAGACTGAACCAGGACTGAACCAGGACTGAACCAAGACTGAACCAGGACTGAACCAGGACTGAACCAGGACTGAACCAAGACTGAACCAGGACTGAACCAGGACTGAACCAGGACTGAACCAGGACTGAACCAAGACTGAACCAGGACTGAACCAGGACTGAACCAAGACTGAACCAGGACTGAACCAGGACTGAACCAGGACTGAACCAGGACTGAACCAGGACTCAAAATAAAGGCTTGAAATTATTTAGACTTTTACCCACTCAGGAACCTACACCCCTGTAAACAGGACTAAACCAGGACTGAACCAGGACTAAACCAGGACTGAACCAAGACTGAACCAGGACTGAACCAACACTGAACCAGGACTGAACCAGGACTGAACCAGGACTGAACCAGGACTATACCAGGACTAAACCAGGACTGAACCAAGACAGAACCAGGGACTAAACCAGGACTGAACCAGGACTAAACCAGGACTGAACCAAGACTGAACCAGGATTGAACCAAGACTGAACCAGGACTGAACCAGGACTAAACCAGGACTATACCGAGACTGAACCAGGACTAAACCAGGACTAAACCAGAACTAAACTAGGTCTAAACCCAGACTAAACCAGGTCTAAGGTAGGACTAAACTGGAACCAAACTAGGACTATACCAGGATTAAACCAGGACTAAAACAAGACTATACCAGGACTAAACTAGGACTATCCCAAAACCTTGGACCAAACCCGAACAATACCACATATTAGGGCTAAGATTCAACCAGGACTAAAACAAGACTATACCAGGACTAAACTAGGACTAAACGTGACCTGAGCAAAGATGAAACCAGGACTACGAAACGAGGACTACATCAAAACTGCTCCACAACTTTACCAGGTCCAGGACTGAACCAGGACTATTCAAGACTTACTAAATCAAGACTAAGCCTGGATCAGGTTTAAACTGGGTTTAAACTAGGACTAAATCAGGTCTAAACACAGTCTAAACACAGTCTAAACCGGTTCTAAACCTTATCTTAACCCAGTGTAAACCAGGTCTAAACCAGGTCCAAACCAGGTCTAAACCAGGTCCAAACCAGGTCTAAACCAGGTCTAAATCTGGTCTAAACCAGGTCTAACCCCGGTCTAACCCCGGTCTACCCCCGGTCTAACCCCAGTCTACCCCTGGTCTAACCCCAGTCTAACCCCGGTCTAACCCCGGTCTAACCCCGGTCTAACCCCGGTCTAACCCCGGTCTAACCCCGGTCTAACCCCGGTCTACCCCCGGTCTAACCCCGGTCTAACCCTGGTCTAACCCCGGTCTAACCCCGGTCTAACCCCGGTCTAACCCCGGTCTAACCCCGGTCTAACCCCGGTCTAACCCCGGTCTAACCCCGGTCTAACCCCGGTCTACCCCCGGTCTAACCCCGGTCTAACCCCGGTCTGGGTCTTACATGTCCGAATGGGTCCAGGTGGTTGTTGGTGAGCTTGAGTTTCTGGAACGACACCAGTTGTCTCATCCAGTGAGCTCCGGTGGACGGCGAGTCGGGGTGAACGTAGAGCCGACCCGGCATCGCAGGCTCCGCCTTCCCCGCCACCATCCTGAGGAGGAGAGGGGTAAGGGAATATTCTGCTTTTGATACGCTTAAACATATTTCAGACGTGTGTTCTGTGAGTCCAGATCACAGATTTAAGATGACGTCACAGAGAAACTCGACTTCCCTCCACATAAACTTCATATAAACAGACAAACAGGAAGCTTCAGGCTCCATCTGACCCTGGCTCCAGTTCACTTACACTTAGACAAAGGCTGAATCCCGTCACTCCCCTTGGCCCTGGCACTTTCCTCCATCCCTCCGTTTTCAGTGTTCACGTGTAGGTTTAGTTTCTGTCATGGCAGAGCGGCCGGGGGAAAGTGGTCGGGCTTTATACTCACACACAGACACTCCAAACAGAGGGTGTGAGCAATTTCCCAGAATGCCTCGAGAATCACCGGCGAGATCTCTGCTGCCACGACCAAAGAGACCAAAGAAGATCACAGATTTTCTCCATTATTTATGGTTTTAAATGTGTGATAACTGCCGTATTGTCTTAAGTTTAATGCTGTTCCAAAGCGTAATTGTCATTTTCTTCATAAAATGCACACACAAAAATTGCCAGTCCTACGTTTAGTGTCATGTTATTTGTGATTTTAAGGGGAATTAGAAATGGAATTGGACCTTAGACAAACTTTATGGATCTATAATTCATTAGAATATCATGGATTTTCTTTTTGCCGCTGTGGACTCGTCATTTCGGACTTGAAATGTTCGTACTGACCCGCGCTACGTGATCCTGGAGTTTCTGTTTCGCTATTTTGTCCATAAATAAATTCCTAATATCGAGAATCATCCCTATAACTGCCGGAACCGATGAGCTTCATTTGACTGGGGGTGAAGTCACACTCTTTATACGACACTTTGCTCTGCACTGGACTCTGAATATCCGCTTCATTTGAGTTTCTCTGAAGTCCAGGTGAGTTAAAGGAGAGTTTGCCCTGAGTGGACCTGCAGAGCCCTGTCCCTGTAGACCCAGACACAGGAGGGGGTAAGAGGGGTGGGGGTGGAGGGGGTAAAGGGGGGTGGGGGTGGAGGGGCAATTATCCTGTGTGAGGTGTCTGTGATGGAGACCAGAGCTCAACCTGTAAAACTACTTTAACCCTGCACTAGAAGGGCTTAAGAGTCAGGAAACAGAGAGAGGAGAGAGGGAAGGATGGAGAGAGGAAAGGGAGGAAGGAGGGAGAGGAGGAGAGAGGAAAAGAAGAGAAAGAGGAGGAGAGAGACGACCCAATTTGACGCTGAACTGGAAGGGTTTAAAATCATGAATCTAGAGAGGAGGGAGAGAGGGATGGATGGAGAGAGAGAGAGCGAGTGCGGGAGGAAAGAGGGAAGGTTGGAGAGAGAGAGAAGCGAGGTGAAGGGAGAGAGAAAGTGGGAGAGGAGGAGGAGAGAGACGACCCGCTTTAAACCCGAAATGGAAAGGTGGAGAGAGCGCAAGAAGAAGAGGACAGAAAAGGATGAGAGGAGCGAGAAAGGAGGGTGAAGAGAGAAAGAAAGGAAATAAGGAGAGAGGGAGAGAGCACAAGAGGATGGAGAAGAGTGAGAGAAAGGGGCGAGGAGGTAGAGGGCGAGACAAAAGAGGTAGATAAGAGGAAGAGAGAGCAAAAGAGGATATAGAGGAGTGAGAAGAGATAGAGAGAGAAAAGGCGAGAACGCATGAGGATAGAGAAGAGTGAGAGGTGATGGAGAGAGGGTAGAGAGAGAGAAAAGAGAAAGGAGATGAGGAGAGGAGAGAGCACAAGATAGAGAAGGAAGAAAAGAGCTACAGACAGAGAGAAAAGAGGTAGATATGGAGAAGGGGAGAGAGCGCAAGAGAAAGATAAGGAGAGGAGAGAACACAGGGATAGAGAAGAGTGAGAGAGGAGAAAGGAGGTAGAGAAAGAGAAAAAGCACTAGATAAGGAGAGGAGGAAAGCGCAAAAGACGATAGGGAAGTCAGAGGAGATAGAGAGGGGGTAGAGAGAGAGAGAAAAGAGAAAAAAGAGCACAAGAAGATAGAGAAGAGTGAGAGAGGAGAGAAAGGAGGTAGATAAGGAGAGGAGGAAAGAACAAAAGAGGACAGGGAAGAGTGAAAAGGAGAGAGGAGGTAGAGAGAGAAAAGCGATAGATAAGGAGAGAGCAAAAGAGGATATAGAAGTGAGGAGATAGAGAGAGAAAAGAGGGAGAAAAAGAGAGAGCGCAAGAGGATAGAGAAGAGTGAGAGAAGGGAGAGAGAAAGAGAAAGGAAAATAAGGAAAGGAGGAGAGTGAGACGAGATAGAGAGATAGAAAAGAGGGAGGTAAGGGGACGGGGAGAGAGCGCAAGAGGATAGAGAAGAGTGAGAGAAGGGAAAATGGTGAGAGAGGAGGGAGAAAAGAGAGGAAGAAAAGAGGAGAGAGGAAGAAAAGAGGAGGGAGAAAAGAGGAGAGGGAGAAAAGAGAAGAGGGAGAAAAGAGAAAAGGGGAGAGAAGAGGGAGAAAAGAGAGGAAGGAGAAAAGAGGAGAGAGAGGAAGGCGAAAAGAGGAGAGAAAAGAAAGGAAGGAGAAAAGAGAAGAGAGAGGAAGGAGAAGGGAGAAAAGAGAAGACAGGAGAGAAAAGAGAGGAGAGGAGAGGGAGAAAAGAGAGGAAGGAGAAAAGAGAGGAAAGAGGAGAGAAAAGAGGAGGGAAGAAAGAGAAGAGAGGAGAGAAGAGGGAGAAAAGAGAGGAAGGAGAAAAGAGAGGAAAGAGGAGAGAAAAGAGGAGGGAGGAAAGAGGAGAGAAAAGAGGAAAGAAGGGAGAAGAGAGGAGAAAGAAAAGAGAGGAGAGAAGAGGGAGAAAAGAGAGGAAGGAGAAAAGAGAGGAGAGAAAAGAGGAGAGAGAAGCGGGAGAAAAGAGGGAGAAAAGAAAAGAGAGGAGGAAGGAGGGAGAAGAGAGCGTTAGAGTAATTGGGCTGTAGGTGGGATCGGTGTGTGTATAAAGTGCATTAGTTAATCCTCCAAATCCTTTAAAATGTCCCGACTGTAAAAACCTGATGGTTTAAATAGTTTCCAGAAGAGTCGCAGAGACAGACGCCCGAGACTCTGCAGGACGAGAACTGAGGAACTGTTTTTGAAGAAATCTCCAAACTTCTGATCCACAAACGTTTCTCGTCCTCGTTATTTGTTCGGGATCCGCTCCACAGAAACACTCTGGTCTTCAGGGTCTGAAAACGGCTCCATTTTGTGAAGAGAAAAACTAAATTTGACTTTCGTTTATTTCTCCTGAGAGAGAAAACGCGGAACTTTGAGCCTGGTTTAGTCCCGGTTTAGTCCTGGTTTAGTCCTGGTTTAGTCCTTGTTTAGTCCTTTTTTTTAGTTCTGGTTTAGTCCTACTTTAGTCCCAGTTTAGTCCTGGTTTAGTCCCAGTTTAGTCCTTGTTTAGTCCTTTTTTTAGTCCTGGTTTAGTCCCACTTTAGTCCCAGTTTAGTCCCAGTTTAGTCCTTGTTTAGTCCTTTTTTTAGTTCTGGTTTAGTCCTACTTTAGTCCCAGTTTAGTCCTGGTTTAGTCCCAGTTTAGTCCTTGTTTAGTCCTTTTTTTAGTCCTGGTTTAGTCCCACTTTAGTCCCAGTTTAGTCCCAGTTTAGTCCTTGTTTAGTCCTTTTTTAGTCCTTTTTTTAGTCCTGGTTTAGTCCCACTTTAGTCCCAGTTTAGTCCCAGTTTAGTCCTTGTTTAGTCCTTTTTTAGTCCTTTTTTTAGTCCTGGTTTTGTCCTGCCTTAGACCTTGTTTCATGCCTGGTTTAGTCTTGGCTTTAGTCCTGGTTTAGTCCAGCGTTAGTCCAGGTTTAGTCGTGCTTTAGTCCCAGTTTAGTCCCAGTTTAGTCCTTGTTTAGTCCTTTTTTAGTCCTTTTTTTAGTCCTGGTTTAGTCCCACTTTAGTCCCAGTTTAGTCCCAGTTTAGTCCTTGTTTAGTCCTTTTTTAGTCCTTTTTTTAGTCCTGGTTTAGTCCTGCCTTAGACCTTGTTTCATGCCTGGTTTAGTCTTGGCTTTAGTCCTGGTTTAGTCCAGCGTTAGTCCAGGTTTAGTCGTGCTTTAGTCCCTGTTTAGTCCCGGTTTAGAACTCATTTAGCCCTGGTTCAGTCCTGCAATAATCTTGGTTCAGTCCCGGTTTAGTCTTTGTTTCAGTACTGCTTTAGTCCTGGTCTAGAACTCAGTAGCAGCAGTAGTAGTAGTCGTAGTCGTAGCAGTAGTAGTAGTAGTAGCAGTAGTAGTAGTAGTAGTAGTAGTAGTAGTAGTAGTAGTGGTACAAATATTTCTCACCATTTGTTGTCACAGAACTTGTATCTGTGGTCGTCGGCCGGGACCACGTCGATCAGGAGGATGTATTTGGTTTTGGGATTCATCCCAGTCACTTTCACTTTGTAACTGGGAAACATCCGCCTGGAAAACGGAAAACAGACGAGAGGGTTAGACTCAGGCCTGGTTTAGTCCTGGTTTAGTCCTGCTTTAGTCCTGGTTTAGTCCTGGTTCAGTCCTGGTTTAGTCCTGGTTTAGTCCTGGTTCAGTCCTGCTTTAGTCCTGGTTTAGTCCTGGTTCAGTCCTGGTTCAGTCCTGGTTCAGTCCTGCTTCAGTCCTGCTTCAGTCCTGGTTCAGTCCTGGTTCAGTCCTGGTTCAGTCCTGGTTCAGTCCTGGTGTCGGTTCCTGCACCAGTTCCACGGGGAACTTGTCAGCGGTGAATAAGCCACATTCAAACAGTTTCAGTGAAGCTGTGGATTTGCCACCAAATAAAAACAAGATTAAAATAATCATCATGAATCACATCATCGATACGGCGAGAGGTATTTATCTGCACCAAACTCTGCTGCAACATCTGCGACAGCCACGCCCAATCCAAAGATGGAACCTCACCAAAGATGGAACCTCACCAAAGATGGAACCTCACCAAAGATGGAACCTCAACATAGATGGAACCTCACCAAAGATGGAGCCTCACCATAGATGGAACCTCACCAAAGATGGAGCCTCACCAAAGATGGAACCTCACTAAAGATGGAACCTCACCAAAGATGGAACCTCACCAAAGATGGAACCTCACCAAAGATGGAACCTCACCAAAGATGGAACCTCACCAAAGATGGAACCTCACCAAAGATGGAACCTCACCAAAGATGGAACCTCACCAAAGATGGAACCTCACCAAAGATGGAGCCTCACCAAAGATGGAACCTCACTAAAGATGGAAGCTCACCAAAGATGGAAGCTCACCAAAGATGGAACCTCACTAAAGATGGAACCTCACTAAAGATGGAAACTCACCAAAGATGGAACCTCACCAGGCCAACACGGATATTTGCAAATAGTACAGAATAATTTGTCGACTTTCTTCTCATACGTGAAGCTTGTGCTGGAGACACATTAAACCTCCTCCAGCAGCAGCAGGTCTGGATGTGTCCACATGTGACCTGGATGAACCGGCTCACGTCGTCTGGGACATCACAGTTCGCGCAGAAAAAACAAGTTTACTTGGTTCCTGTCGGGAGCCAACTTTTTGGTTCCCGAATGCCTGGATTTTCGGCGTGAATGCATCAGTCGGTTCAAGATTAGGTACAGGAACCGGCACCGGCACAGTTCTGTCGGCCTGACAGCGCCTACAGTGCAGTGTGCATGTTCTCCCTGTGTCTTTGGTGTCAGTCTTGGTTTAGTCTTTGTTTAGTCCTGGTTCTGTCCTACTTATAGACCTGGTTTCAGTCTTGGTTTAGTCCTGGTTTAGTCCTGCTTTAGTCCTGGTTTAGAATGGCTTAAGTTCTGGTTTCAGGTCTGTTTTATTCCTATTTCAGACCTGGTTTTCAAATTTGGTTTTTAGACCTGATTTTTCATCCTGATTTAGTCCTGGTTCAGTCCTGGTTCAATCAGGTTTCAGCCCTGATTTAGTCCTGCTTTACAGATCCGTTTTTTAATCCTGGTTCAGTCCTGGTTCAGTCCTGGTTCAGTCCTGGTTCAGTCCTGGTTCAGTCCTGTTTTAGTCCTGATTTAGTCCTGGTTTAGTCCTGGTTCAGTCCTGGTTCAGTCCTGATTTAGTCCTGGTTTAGTCCTGCTTTAGTCCTGGTTTAGTCCTGCTTTAGTCCTGGTCTCGTGACCTCTTCTGTTTATTTCGCGGTAAACCAAATGTCTCTGTCTAGGACCTTTTACTGTGAGCCGAGTGCTTTTTAATGGCCTTCGCCGCCGTATCCCAGAGTGCTTTGCTCCGGTGAGGACGGCGCCGTTTCCCAGAGTGCTTTGCTCTGACGAGTCGCATTTTTGGGCGTCGGGTTTCGGGGTGATCCGTCATCGGCTGAAGGGCGGAGCACCGGGGGATTGTGGGTAAGTAATTTAAGGCGAGCGCTTAATCCGATCAATGCAGAAGACGAGAGGCGTGTCATTCTGTGAGCGACGAGGGCATTTCCAAAGAATATCTAAGACCTGAGACCGGACCAGGGACCGGACCAGGGACCGGACTAAGACCAGAGACCGTACTGGGACCAAGACCAGACTAAGACCAGAGACCAGACCAATGCAGAAGATGAGAGGCGTGTCATTTCTGTGAGCGACGAGGTCATCTACAGAGAATATCTAAGACCTGAGACCGAACTAAGACCAGAGACTGGACCAGGGGCCGGACTAAGACCAGAGACTGGACCAGGGGCCGGACTAAGACCAGAGACTGGACCAGAGGCCGGACTAAGACCAGACCAGAGACTAGAGGCCAGAGACTAGAGGCCAGAGACCAGAGACCCGAGACTAGACCTGAGAGGAACTGTGTGACTGGGTCTCCACACTTCAGACTCCTGCAGGTGTTTGTATCAGAAACACGAGGCTCTGATCAGGCCAGTGCTGAGTGATGTCACATAGTACTTCAAACTGCACTGAGAGCAGCACATACACTAACACACACACTAACACACACACTAACACACACACTAACACACACACTAACACACACACTAACACACACACACACTAACACACACACTAACACACACACTAACACACACACACACTAACACACACACTAACACACACACTAACACACACACTAACACACACACTAACACACACACTAACACACACACACACACACACACTAACACACACACTAACACACACACACTAACACACACACACACTAACACACACACACACACTAACACACACACACACTAACACACACACTAACACACACACACACTAACACACACACTAACACACACACACACTAACACACACACTAACACACACACTAACACACACACTAACACACACACACACATAACTCGTGTTCTTGTTTTACTGTTCTCGTGTTCTCATTCTCATGTTCTCGTGTTCTCGAGTTCTCGTGTTCTCATTCTCATGTTCTCGAGTTCTCGTGTTCTCGTGTTCTCGAGTTCTCGTGTTCTCGTGTTCTCGTGTTCTCGAGTTCTCATGTTCTCGAGTTCTCGTTCTCGTGTTCTCGTGTTCTCGAGTTCTCATGTTCTCGAGTTCTCGTTCTCGTGTTCTCGAGTTCTCGTGTTCTCGTGTTCTCGAGTTCTCGTTTTCTCGAGTTCTCGTGTTCTCGAGTTCTCATGTTCTCGAGTTCTCATGTTCTCGAGTTCTCGTTCTCATGTTCTCGAGTTCTCGTT